>WWET01004995.1:66937-78210 GCA_011038615.1 Limnodynastes dumerilii
GTAGGGAAAACTGAAAGTTGCTTTTTGGCTGTCCCTACTTCGAATAAAAGCCGTTTCAGAATTTTTTTTACGAATGGGTGAGTATACGATTCGCTTAGTCACCCATTCATTGTCGGAAGCACCGCTGCGGGGGGGGGATTTAGGATTAGGATATGGGGGGTGAGTGGGGTTGCTTACCTTTTCGGAGCAACATGTTCGGTGCTCTAGGGATCGATTGCTATGCCTCTTCGAGGCATAAGCAATCAATATACCAGCCAGTATCAAAATAGGGCTGTTCACAACGGGGACCCACACTCTTTAATCCAGATGTATACCAAGGGGGCGATTTTGATCGCTATGATCAAAAATTCATCCATTCTCTACTGTGGGCACCAGGATGGAATTTTGAATCCACAGTATACAGATCTGTCCCGGTAATCATTTTGACAGTGGGGTGGCCAGAGCTAGAAGTGTAAGTGCTTCCACTCTGTTGGAGGTATGTAGATTGTACAGTGTGAGCTGGCTTCACCCCTTACATACAAATCATATTTCCACATCCCCCCATTTTATTTGCTGATAGTGTGAAAATATAAGTCCTCTGAGCATTACTCTGTATAACCTCCACAGTTCCGACTGCAGCAGTGATGGGGTCCCTCTCCGCATCTGTCCCCCACTCTGTCTTGTGCTCTTCCTTCTCTCAGTCTTCTTCTCTTCTCTGCTATTCTGTTTCTCTATCTGGTCTTTCACCGCTCTGTCTTCTTTTTTTTTCTGCTTGAGATGTCTGTGTCCTGCCAACCACTGCTGGTGCAGCATGAGTTGGAGGCAATTGTGTTGTTAATTAGTAATTAGGGTTAGGGTTTGTGTAATGCAGAACACAATAAGAGACAGCATTACATTATTTGACAGGTGTGGACATTGCAACCCTATCAGTTACATAACAAAGTCTATTTAATGTTGGCAGGATAACTGTTGACTTTCTGACCCCTGCCCTCTCGCTTTTAGAAACTACTTCCACATTTTATTCATTATCACATTTTGCCAAATTCCATTTGTTGTTGTGCAGTAAACATAAAAATAACCCCAAAAATATGTTTTTTGTGTTTTTTTTAAATTTTCCAAAATCGCTACAAATACCATAGTATCCTCTAACTATATAAATCAGGCAGATGTTGGTGATGTGGATTCACATATGCCAGTAGTGTCTGGATCTGCACAAGTGTTCTGTTTCAAGTAAGTCACTATAGTACGGGATAATAAAAAGGTGAAGCAAATTGTATAGTACAACACAATAGAGAAAGAAAGCAAGTATGTATGTAACGTGTTAGATGCACTCACAAGAAGCCGCTTGTATAATAGCCTTCAAGGGTTTTTTTTTGCGTCCTGGTCCCATACAGTGGTCCTCTGTCCCAATTCTGTCGTCAGCTTTCAGGATTTACAGTAATTTCAGCTGCTTTTACTTTTTCCTGGGCTGTTTTGCAGAGCATACAGCTTTGCTGGTCATCTGGAGGATTGGTGTATTCGCTGGTGTATTGTATTCTATGTATTGGGGAAGTTGTTGCAGTTGGCAGTTGTGAGAGTGCTGGTCAGCAGATGTTCCGTAGTCCCCCCGCCTGGATATAGGAGTGGTTTTAATTTGCAGCGACTGCTGGAGTGGCAATCAGCTTATGTATTCTCCTGCTGTGCAGGTTCACTCACACCGCTTCCTGGGAATAAACCAGAGCCGACAAATAGAAGAAAGTTTCAGACACTGCTCCATTTGTGGATTTTAAGTTGCTTGAACTTTTAAATATTAGAAAAAACAAAACAAAAACAGAACAAAAAGTTTCTTAAGTATACAATTGATTTTGTGAAAACCCCTAATGTGTTTTGTAACTCATACAGTGTGACTTTATTAGGGGTGAACAAAGGCTTACAAAGTTGTGTCATTAGGAAATAATTGGTTTCATAAAACATAGCCATCCCATCAGGCGAACTTAAACCTATGTAAACATGTTGACAAACCCCCATCTTCTGTGGGGACTAAAATTTTAAGGGCTTCTGTGTGTGTTCCATAGGTGCGGATACACATGTATCTACACATACTTCTCTGGTCCCCTCCCCTCCCCCCGTTTTTAGGTACCTTATGGCACAAACAAGTGCCATAGGGCTACCTTATCTAACCGTGCGTAGTTTCCTTCTTAAGAAGGAAACTACACACGGACCTTTCCTCTCCCTGCCTCCCCAGCTAATCTAAATCCGTGCCTCCCTCAAACTTCTACCTAATCACTCCCCGAGACGCCTTAAGGCCGCCTCTTTCTAACTAAACTATTCCAGACGGCTTTTAAAGACTAACCTAACTGGTATGTAGATTGCGTAAATGACCTAATATGCATGCGTAGTAGGTCATTTTGTAGAAATACGCACCTAAGAAGTGTGAACACGGGCCTAAGAGAGCAGTTTGAATGCTTTATTAGGAACCATTTAAACTAAAACAGAAGGACATTGAAATTAATTATTAATTTAACAAAATTAGCATACATTAGCTACATAGATCTGCAGCAGCTGCCATTGCAGGGTTAGAGTTAGTTACCGATATCAGACATGAAGGCATCAACAATTGTAAGAACTTTATAGAACTAGAGAAATTATTGAAAAAGGAATCAAAATTGTGGTGGGATACATATTTATTAGAATGGTACACAACACACAACATAATACCAAAGGGATTAAAAATTAAGAAAACTCCGGCTCTAGTCCCATACAAACCAGACTTCAACACCAGATGGCAACTCATCCTAGATAACTGCTCTAAAAACCTATTAGAATTAATTCTAGAGAATAACCACTACAAACTAGTCCAGTTAAAAGAGGATATTGACAAAAAAAGACTTATTCACTAAAAAAGACTTAGAACCACTAAAAGAAAACCCAGAATACCACAGGTTAGAACATATAGTAGCAGAAAAATTACACAAACTAGAAACAAAGACAATTGCTAGGAAAAAAAAAAGAAAGCTTTGAGAGACAAACTAGGGACCAACAAAAAGGACAATAAGAACAAGAATACAACAGTAACCAACAACAAGAACAAAAATAAGAACAAAAAAAAACAAAACCCAAATAGAAAACTGACCAGAGACACTACAACAAAACAGAATAATAACATTGAAGCCCCAAATCAGACAACCAATAGAGACTCCCAACAGTTCGGGAGTCAATTTGTAGCAAATCACATAGATAAACTAACCAAAAAAGCTGAACAATACAGAACACTGGGTTTGACATATCAACAATACATGAGTCTTCTCCACCAAAAACAAGGGAACACAACAAAATACACCACCATAACCAGGAAAAAAAGTGAGGACCTAGAGATATCACTAAATACGACAAGCGATACAACCTCAGACACCTCTTTCTTAGAATCTCAATCAGACTCTTTTTCCATCTATGAATCAGAAGATGACAACAATTACACCAACCGCATATTAGAATCCTTCGAACAGGGCTGGCTAGAGGTAGACATCTCAGGAATTTTACACCAGGAACCTAGTAATACCGACATCATAATTGGAACAGAAAACCCTAATACCGAAACAACCCATCCCCCAAGAGCCACACCAACTAAAGCACCAACTAACCCCAAGGCCACGAACTCCAACATTTGTAACCCAGAATGGCACATAGAAAACACAAACACACAAAATCCTGGCGTTTTTTTTAGAACAAAACGGAATTATACAGGAAATACCCAACATACAAATAGGCACCCCCAAACAAAAAAGACAACGAGACATCGAACCAGAAGAGGAACAAGAGGTGGTAAAAAAACCCAAAAAGAACATAACACCAAAATAATAGAACCAATAGGCATTTTCAACTTAAGCAAACACACACTCAGCACCACTCAGATATCCTTACTGAACAAGGGCCTAAAATATGCCCCATCAAAAGCACCAAATAAGTTCAACATGTACCTTGACCTCCACAGATTCATCCGTAAAATTACCCTAAAAAAATACTTCGCCAAAAACCCCATAATAAACAACACCATAGAAACAGAACCCACATTTAAACACACCGACCTCAAACCACCATCAAAATTCTATCCGACCCACATGAAAGGGATCTTCATTAACACCTTCCAAAAACTAGTGGAGGAGGATATACGAAAAATCCAACCCAGAGTAAAACACCCCAACCAAACCAAAGCTGAGAAACAGGCATTACAAGAACTGGAACAGAACCACAACACCATAATAAAACCAACAGACAAAGGGGGGGGGGTAGTTATCATGGATTACGACAGGGAGGCCCAAAGGATTTTAGGAGACATAGAGACCTACAGTAAATTGAAGGGCATCCCCACAACAGAGATACAGAACAAACTCACTGAACACCTACAAACTGGACTACGTATAGGTATCCTTACTAAAAAATAATTTGAATTTCTAAACATCACACACCCAAAAATTCCAGTATTTTATTTTTTGCCCAAGATACACAAACCCAAAACAAATCCACCAGGCCGGCCAATAATTTCAGGAATTAATTCAATAACCACCAACCTCTCACAATATGTTGACTACTTCCTCCAACCGTATGTTAACCAACAGAAATCGTATATAAGGGACACCACAAATATACTCCAAACCATACAAGATATACAGTGGGAAAGTGACATGTGGCTAGCAACGAGCGACATCACATCACTCTACTCCATCATCGACCACCAACAAGGTCTTGACAGTATACAATATTTCCTAGACAGAGACAAGAATACACTCCCCCAACAGAACCAATTCATCCTGGACAGCATAACATTCATATTGAAAAATAACTACTTCTGGTATGGGGAGGACTTCTATCTGCAGCGCCAGGGGACCGCGATGGGCACGAAATTTGCGCCCAGCTATGCCAACCTGTTCATGAGTTGGTGGGAGGACCAACACATCTGGCCCCTAGAACAGGTTGGCGAACATCTGGTCCTCTGGTGCCGCTTCATAGACGACATCATTTTTATATGGAGAGGGTCTGAAACATCCTTAATAGAATTCCTACAACATCTTAACAACAATAACAGCAACCTTAAATTTACCACCAACTACAGTAAGGATAGGGTGGAGTTCATAGACATCAATATACTCATTCAAAATGACCGCATCACAACCACCACCTTCCAGGAAAATGTAGACGTGAATAGTTACATATTGGCCAGCAACAACCACCACCTAAGCTGGCTGGCCAACATACCCATGGGCCAATTCAAGAGATTTAGGCGGAACTGTACTAATCTCGAAGATTACCTAACACAGAGTAATGACCTATCCAAACAATTTACAGAGAAAGATTACCACAAAAGTGTAGTTACCAAGGTCAGACAACAAGTAGCAGGGATAAACAGGGAAGAACTATTAAAATACAAAGACCAAGGGCAACAACTGGGAGATAACAGCAACAAGATCTACTTCATTACAGAATACAATAAAAGTGCCAACCACATCAAACGAATCCTCCAAAAACATTGGAACATCCTACAACAAGACGAAACACTCAAAACTATTCTAGGGAACAAACCAGATGTTGTGTTTAGAAAATCCACCAGTATCCACCAGAGGCTAGTCAAAAATCACATTAAGAAGGACACAGGATCTACTTGGCTAGAAAAGAAACCTGGTTTCTACCACTGCAATAGTTGCCCAGGCTGTCACGCTCTGACCAACAAAAGCCTCAAACCCCAGGAAACTTTTAAATCTAACATAACCAATAAGACCTATACCCTAAAAGATTCAATAACATGTCATTCAAAAAACATTATATACCTCCTCGAGTGTCCATGCGATCTACAATATGTAGGCCGCACCATAAGACACTTAAAGACCAGAATATCGGAACACATCCGGAACATTAAAAGGGGGTACGAAGCCCACAGTGTGTCCCAACATTTTCTAACACACCATAACAAAGACCCTAAGGGCCTGAAATTCCAGGCAATTGAACAAGCAAAACTGCACTGGAGAGGGGGAGACATCATTCAACTCATCAACAGAGCAGAACTTAAATGGATCTATACACTGAGAACTCTGCAACCAAGAGGTCTGAATATAGACAGGACATACAACCTACTTTATAATCGCCTTCCAGATTATTGCGATATACCCCCTCCCTCTTTCTTGTCAAACTATCTTGTTAAGCTCCATATCTGTTAAACCATTTATATTTATATGTATACTGCTAATTATGTGTATCAACACATCCATATTGTGCATCCTGTCCTACCATACAGCTAACCCCCCCATCCCCCCACAGTGTTCTATATCTGCTCTATATGTCCCGTTAAACACCCACATACATCCATAGCTCCCAGGATCTCTGACCCTCTTCCCCCCTGCCATTATCAATAAACCAGCATTACCTCCTCCCTGCTGTTAGATACCTATCATCGGCAGGGTTCCATTACCTTATGACCCTATACATTCCAATAGCCCCCAGCATGACATTCTTATCCGACTCACCAGATCTTAACTAATCTATTGGAGACCCTCGAATAAATGCTTTAAATAATCATTCAATACACAAATCCTTCTAAATATCGCAATACTTTAATGCCATCCACACCCAAGTTCATTCCTTTACTTCATTGTATCCTCCCCATCCTCATTTACACCCACTCCGTTACAGTTAGAACAGTATCCTTCACTTTGAATTGCATTGAGCAACTCTATTTAATATTGTTACAATACACATAGGATATGTTGTCACTACCTATATACACTGTGTCCACTGTAAATATTCCCATTTCTACTGCTACCAAGCATAGCCCCACCCCCTTACCAACCATTGGAGACCCTACTCCATAAATCAGTCACAACATGACCTGTCAATTACCCTGATGAAGTCACAGACTTAGTGACGAAACGCGTTGGACTTCACACACCGCTTTGTTTTTACTTTCGTATTTGTGAATAAACCACTTGATTTGAAAACGTCCGCCCAGCTCAGTTTATCCAGATACTGCAGATACCACATACAGTATTCCCAGGTAAACAAAGAAGCGGGCCCTGTCACTCAGGGCACAGCGGGAGAATGCCGTGGATCAGCTGATCCTCCGCCCGCAGCAGCTTCAGAACTCTGGCTGAGAAAGCAAGTCTACATCAACACAGGAAAACTTGACGACATCCACCTGTCCCCCGGCACCAAGTAGCTACCGCTAAAGAATCAGCACCACCCCAGGCAGGCAGAGGAAGAAGGAGAGACCGAGGGAAAAGAGAGGTACCCGCCTAAGTGAAGGACCGGTGAGAGACATCGAGCCGCACCTTCACAAAACAGTGAGAACCCATCAACATCCCGCAACGGACCTCCGATCCACAGTACCACCAGAGAAACCAACACCTTGCTGACGCCACAGCCCTAGGAGAACGAGCAGTTCCCACATCACATCCCTACGTGCCTACTAACAAGTGGGCACTCGGTGAGTGCATCACACTTTATTAATACAAGCATCGTCTCTTTTTTACCATCTGCACTATATATTGTTTTTCTTTTTTCCCTTATCATCCGCCTACCTATCTCTAAGTACTATACAACACTGGGAGAACACCTACCAAGGACCAAACAGCTTTGTGCACATCTACCCCACTAAATCAAAACCTTGGAACATTATTGACATACGCACAGGCAGGGCACATACATCAGGGATTTGAGCGCCACAATTTGCCCCTCTCTCCTTTTCTCATTGCAGGGAGTAGTAGAGACAGGGATCAGGCTGAGTTCTGCCTCTATTATTCCCTGCAATAGCCGCTGCTGTATATCTATGTACTATGCTGCTCTGACAGCTTTGAAGGTATAAATGCAGAAAAAAGGGGGGTGTACCCAGCGCTGACACAAGAGATGTGTGGTAGGGAATAAATACAAAGTGGGGAACACGAATATAATAAAACAGATATTTATTAATCAGAATAAAAAACTATTGGGGATGAACCATTTGATAAAAAGCAATATTCTAAAGGAATAAGTGCTGTGAATAAACCACTTGGAATTACACTGTGTGTCATGCAATAATAAGTAAAAGTAACCAACCTGCTGGCAAAGTGGAGTTCAGAGGTGGTACAGAAAAGTCTAGCTGTATATAACAGTTTAGTGCTGATCTTAACGATATATCTCAGTTCAAATGTACCTCTATAGATGGAGGCGGGTCACGCTGGGGTCTGTCTTCGGAGCGAGTAACACTCCCGTTCAATCGTCGCAGCTTCTGCGGGATTCCCCGTAATGGTGCAGAAAGCTGTTGCTGTCTCCCGAACCTGTGTCGGGATTCTTGCTGGTAAGTCCGGTTAATCGTGTCAGAGACCCCTGCGATGGTAGATGACAGTGATCTTACTGCTATGTCCGGCTCTGTGGTTGCTGGAATGTGAGGCAAGCTGTGCAGAGTGTGGCAGCTACCTCCCAATGCTGGGGCTCAGTTGCGGGATACTGACTAGTGGGTCCAGCTGTGTCGGATCTGCAGAGAGCCACTCGTGGCAGTGGCGGTGCTCCTGCTGCTGGATCTGGCTCTGGATCAGCTGTTGCCACTGCAGACTGTAGCTGTAGTGTGGAAGTGCGATGTCTGGCGGCAATGCGCGCAGCTTGACATTGTGAACTGCATGGTTCAAGTTCACTCTTCCGTAGTCCTAGGGCGTCAGAGCTCTCAGGTCTGCGCGTTTCGCCTCTCTGTGTGGGGGCTTCTGCAGGACAACGACCTATTGCTAAACAAAAAGAGTGTGGAGCCATGCACAGATGTGGAGCCTCTGTGCAGGCTCCACATCTGAAAAGGACTGGAAGCCAGTGTAGAGATAGACAGAGAGGGGAGGTGGAGGCAGTCCGTTGGGAGAGGAAGATGAGTCTGGCTGTGGCATTAAGTATGAATGGTAGGGGAGCGAGATGGACCAATGGGGGGGCCGGAGAGGAGAATGTTGCAGTAGTCGAAACGGGAGATAACGAGAGAATGAATGAGCGTTTTAGTGGCATCTGTGGTTAAAAAGGGTCTGATGCGAGCTATGTTGCAGAGGTTGGAACGGAAGGACAGTGAGAGGGCGTGGATGTGGGGGGTGAAGGAAAGCAAGGAGTCAAGAATGACGCCCAGGCAGCGGGCTTGGGTAGAGGAGGAGATGGTGGAGTCACCAATAGTAATGGAGGTAACATAGAAACATAGAAACATGGAAAGTGACGGCAGATAAGAGCCACATGGCCCATCTAGTCTGCCCATTTGTTTATTAATTAGTAGGGGTAGAGGGAATACGTGAAGGAGGGAAGACTACAATTTAAGTTGTGTCCATGTTAAGCTTAAGAACAGGCTGGGACATCCATGAGGAGAGACAGTCTGACACTTTGGACAGGAGAAGGGGGGGAGAGGTTAGTGATAGATTTGAGTGTCATCAGCATAGAGGTGGTTTTGTAAGCCAAAGGAGCTGATAAGGTCACCCAGAGAGGAGGTGTAGAGCAAGAAGGGAAGGGGACAGAGAACAGAGCCCTGGGGAATGCCAACAGGAAGAGGAGTGGTGGAGGAGGAAGAGCTAGGGTTTGAGACATAGAAGGAGCAGTCCGAGAGGTAGGAGAAGAACCAATAGAGGACAGATTGAACCAAGAGCATGAGAAGGGAAAAGTGAACATTGGATTTGCAGAGAGGAGATCGTTTGTGACCTTAGTCAGGGCAGTTTCAGTGGAATGGAGAGGTTGGAACCCAGACTGGAGAGGATCCAGGATGGAGTTGTCGGTGAGGTAGCTGGTGAGACAGTTGTAAATAATCTGTTCAAATAGCTTGGAGGTGAAGGGGAGAAGGGATATGGGACAGTAGTTGGAGGGTGAGGTTGGGTCAAGGTTAGGATTCTTAAGGATGGGGGAGACAAAAGCGTGTTTAAAGGGGGAGAGGAAGAAGCCAGAGGGGAGGAATAAATTGAAGAGAGCAAGTTGAGAGACAGAGAGATCGGAGAAGATCACAGGGGATGGGATCAAGTGGGCACGCTGACGGAGGGGACGATAAAAGAAAGGAGTGGACTTCTTCAGCCGAGGTGGGGATAAATGTAGACATAGGTAGGTTGCTGGATAGGGGCTGAAAGGGTGGAGACGGAGTGGGAGAAGAGGTGATAGTAGAAGAGAAGGAGCTCCTGATGGAGTCAATCTTGAAAGTGAATATGGTGGCAAAGTCGGAGGCAGAAATGGAGAGAGGGAGGGGGAAGGGAGGAAGGGAGAGAAGAGAGTTGAAGGTGGAAGAGAGTTGAAGGTGGCGAAGAGGCAGCGGGGGTTACGTGATTGAGAAAGCATGAGAGACTTCAAGAAGGATTGCTTGGCAAGGGCGGAGCTAAAAGAGGAGAGGGTGAACTTGAAGTGCAGAAGAAAGTGAGGGAAAAGGAGATAAGGTGATGATAATAGAGGGTGAAGGGAGAGCTGGAGAAGTTGGACAGGGAGTTTGAGCGTGAGAAAACAAGAACAAGGGAGTGGCCCAGGTTGTGGGTGGGTTTGAAAGTCCACTATGATAGGCCAAGGGAGGAGGAGAGGGAGAGAAGTTTGGTAGTGCTGGGGTCTGAGGGGTTGTCAAAGGGGATGTTGAAATTGCCTAGAATGACCGAGGGGAGGTCAGAAGACAAAAAGTGGGGGAGCCAGGCTGCAAAATGATCAATGAATTTGAAAGTGGGGCCAGGGGGGGACAACAGCGACGCAGTGATGGATGGGGTGGTAGAGGCGGATGCAGTGGACCTCAAAAGGAGGAGAAGGAGAGAGAGAGCTCAGGACATATGATGCTGAAGGTGCAGGAATGGGAGAGGAGGATCCCACACCATCGCCAGAGCAGTCACCTGGCCTAGGGGTGTGGGAGAAGGAGAGGCCACCATAGGAGAGGGCAGCAGGAGAAGCAGTATCAGAGGTGGAGAGACAGGTTTCAGTAATGGCAAAAAGGTTACAAGAGTTGGTGATGAAGAGATCAAGAATGGCAGGGAGCTTGTTGCAAATAGATCTGCTAACTGAACACACAGTATACATTGGTTATGGCAAGGTGGTTGAGCAACAGGCTTTCTTGACTTTTTAGAATATACTGTAGGTACTGAACATATTTGTTGCACAACCATATTAATACACCAAAGAACAACAATAAAAAGCAAACTTTTCTTCTACATTCATATAATTCTCATGCGTGATCAATGTTTACAGCATTGTTAAAATCTTCCTTGGGTTCTAAATATTACACCATGGTGTCAGTACTTTCACAACCACATTTCAGGATAGTGATGACTACACCAAATGCGTAAAGGGTAAATGGGGAAATCAAAATAAATATAAAACATAGC
>WWET01004996.1:16687-39556 GCA_011038615.1 Limnodynastes dumerilii
CCAATTTTGGGTCCTTGCTGCATGTGGAAATGTGCATGTGTGTTTGCATGCACAAACCTCTTTTTATTCTAATTCACATTTTATTTTGGTTGTACTTTGATTGGAAAAATGGCAGCACCAAGAGGAGCACCTGTTTCAGCCCGGCAGCCAAATTCCCCTATTGAGAAAGTGGACATCTTGAACAGACGGGTAAAGGCTGGCTTATTTTGCCATCAGGTCCGCATTACTCCACAAGCACTAGCCTGAACATGTGCGGAAATACACAGCGCAATAAATGTGGTGGCCTCAACATGCGGAACTCTGCATATAATTAAAAAAAGCAACATTCTATCATTTTTTTGTGTTTAATTGAAGGAATCATGTATTTACATTATTGTTCTAAATAATTTACACATTATTTTACAAATGTAGCTTGTTGAAACAGAAATGTTACTGTGTGTTTCTTATGTATTTTATAGATTTAAATGTATTTAATAAAAAAAAATATATAAAAGCTTAAAATAAATTTTGGAACTTTCATTTTATTTACAAAATATGAATGTTTCAATTATAATTTGTAGTTTTGTTTCACACAAACATCATAAGTAAAATGAAAAACAATGTTTCACATAGATGGCAGGATTTCAGAAGAAGCCTCAAAGACAAAATAAGAGCGAGGCATGAGACAGAGATGGCGGCTCATGAGGAGGACCAAATGCCAGCCTCATTGGAGTATACGGATCTTGAAACTTTGGCCTTTCTTCTGTGTCGACAATGGAAGTGATGGAATGCCTTCACTTTTATTGTATTTTAATACATAGAGGAAACATAAAAAAAGCAAAGAGATACGTCATCAGCACCCGTGCACAAGTGCTACTATGAACATGTATGGATTTTAACATTTTTTATTGAACTATGTTGAAATTGTACAAATCAGATAAGTGTTTGATTGTTTTAAAAAACTCTTGAACAAGCCTTGAACAAAAAGGCCAACAATAGTTTAATGGACAAATGCTTGCAGAAACAGTGACCAAGATCATCCACCATCACTGCCACCACCAACACAACAGCAGCAAAGCACTCTGGATGATTCTCGAGTCTTCATCAACAATGATCGAGCAGAGATACTCATCAACATATTACAAGACAACAGCCATTATTTGGGACAACGGCCTGTATTCAGAGTACTGGACATATAACACATATTTGTTATACGTCCGGTACTCTGAATACAGGCCGACTTCCCCTCTGGCCCCACAAAATGATGAAATAACCTTTTTTTTTTTTGGTTATCACAAAATATAAAAGGCCATAATATAGGGAGTACCTGCATGAGAAAAATTGTGAAACAATACTTTGGTGAAAACTAGAGTCTTCTAAATCAGGCAAAGGACTTATGTCTTCAGGCTCTCTGATGGTCCATCTCTCAACACATCTTCATCTAAAGTCACACCATTACGTATAGCTATGTTGTGCAATATAAAAGAAAAAAAGAGTAAAACCTCACTGGTGCCAATTAGAGGAACAAAATAGTATAATCAACAGACAGTTAAGTCTAATAACTGAGTGTGTATAAAGACAAAGAGCACTGCACTTCAGGATCACCAATCCAAAATACTGCACAAAAGAAAAATAAGTGCTACGCTACAGTCAATACAACATCACCCAATAGAGCTTAAAAAGTGATATATGCAAGCACTTGTAGCAGTTAGAAACATTTAATATCAATAAAAACAGAACACACTAGCATACCAAACAAATAGAAAAAAAGAAAGAACCTAGGTTCTCTAAAGACAACAATCACAATGCTCGATATAAGAAATCCAGAAATTATAAATAAAGTCTTGTAAAGTACAAAGGAGGATACTTTTCTCCAGCCTAGTTGACAGTAATAGCCATTCAGTCCATACAGGAATGTCAGAATTGAGGTTGTGAAAGTAAACTTGCTAACCTTCTGACAACACACATCCACAATTGTCAGGTAGGATAGTTGGTGGAAGATCTTTGGTGTAGAATCCTTTAGTAGACAAAGTCTCTTATTACCCCAAAAATTTTCAGGACTGTGGTAGCACAGAAACTCCAAACAGACTGGGCTGATTATAGAAAGATGAAAGTGCTATGCTCCTATCACCTCCGGATTGAATACTGTGCAGCTTGTATGGAAAGGCAAAGGACTGGTGGTGTAAGCCGTGTCTGGCTTAATATCACTATTACTAATAGTTGTGAACAGAGGAGGGAGCTTAGTTAAAGAATGTGCGCACAGCTGTTAAAAATATAAAATCACAACATTTGTGCGTGCACAAACATATTAAACTCACAAGTAGAACTTTTGACAGGTGCTCTAAAAAAGCGGATATCTGCCTACTTCTTTACTGTTTTCTATATGTTTTTAACAGCTGTTTGGCATTTAACAAATGGGGAGTCATGTCTTTTTTTTCCTCAAAACAAACCCACGCTCTTGCTAACTTGCACTTCCACCATAGTCAGGGCTGGTGCAAGGTAAAAATCGCATGCGTTTGCAAATTCGGATGCAGATGCGTGCGAAAAATGTTGAGAATGCCCAAATTAATATTTAAATGCATAGCCTTTTGCATGTCTAAAACTTTGCACGTGTAAGCTGTCCTAGGTGATCACTTGCGCCTGCATTACATCCATCTTTCTTTGCTCACAAATGTGCACTAAGGAATTCCGCTGCTACTCCGTCTAAATTTTAGATTTATGCACAGCTCTAAATCAGTCCTGATGATGGTCTTTAAATGCAAAAAGCTTTTATTGCTACATTTAAACAGTGAACATGAACATGAAATTACAATAGGCAATGAGTAAAATAATGGCTATTATTATAAAATATTATTATATATTATTTAACTAGTATTAAAAAAATAGTTACATGGCAATGTAAACCACGTACACACAGATGTACTCAATCTAAATACAAATCAATGAAAAAACAAACTTAGTGAATATGTTAAAAGGCTTTTTATAATATTTAGAGGTCTCTTTCATATCTCATTCATATTAAGTGCAGAATTAGAATGTTAAAAAGTCACTAATTTGTATCTTGGCAAGACAACGTGACACCGCAGGAGGGCAAATTAAAAATATTTAAATTTAATCGTTTTTTTCACTAGAATACATCATTTGCAGTTAAAAGAATGTGCAAAAGCCAACAGTGTTTTATTTATAACATTTATAAATGAAGTCGAACCTTTTGTATTTCAACATGGTTGGAGATTACAGATAGTTTATTCCCGTATTGATGAATTAATTTAACAAACTAATTAAATTATAAAAGAAAATTATAAATGCTAATACTCTTAATAATTAGGTTCTTTTAAAAGCTGATTTTTTTTTTACAGAGCAATTATCATTCCTAAATTAAAATTTCCCAATTCAAAGTTGTGAATAAAAAGTAAATCATTTGAGAGAAGATATGTTTGACAGCAGTGAAAATCAGTGGACATTCAATATATTTGACAAGTAGAAATATCAAAGCTAATCAGGATCAGCTGTACGGGGAGAGAAAAGCAATGTTTGATTTTGAATCATTTATAATGGGCTATTCAATTGCCTGTCAGAGTATTAGCATATTTAAATAGTTTTAATCTAACCTCATCACCATGATTAAAATTGCTGACAAGGATGGAAAGCTTTGATGAACTGTATGAGGCGTAACGAATAAGGTGAATATTAATGTGTAAGAGGACAGATTGCATATAAGATGTAAAAGAAATGGTGTATGGATAGAGTGCAGGGACTAGATTTACTAAGGGGCGAGTTAGGCAGCGATTATAAGTCGCCAGCCATTGTCACGATTTTCCGGGGATTTGGGTACCTAAATTGCTGGATTTACTAAGGGGCACTTTGTGCTGGTGATTTATAATCAACAGAGATGTGTTGTTGATTTTGAACAGTTAAATTTGCATGCGATTTTGCTTAAAATCACAGCGCTTTATCTTCAAAAATCCCTGCATACCCTTAATAAAAAAAAATATATATTTTTTTCTATAATAAAAATTAAAATGGCCTAATTCGCAATAAAAATGCATAGTGCAGCATACCATTATACCTTAGCATGCTGTTGCATACGTCCATGTGTTGCAGGGCATGCTGTGACTTTTAGTACCATGGCAGTACCTTGCCAGCATGTTAATGCCATGCCGTAGCATAGATAATGTCCACGCATAAACAGTTAATAAACATGTTGCCCAATAATTAGTTAGTATTAATGTGCCCCAATACATGATCAAACATATTGGGTCTGATTCACAGATAAGAAGGAAATAAGTACGTGCGGATTCGCAAAAATATGCACCTAAGTTGCAAGACAACTCCCATGACACTCCATTTGTTCTTACAGATCTTTGCAGACTTCCACCTCTATAGTGCTACATTAACTCTTTGTGCGTATCTTTGTGCGGTACATGCGAGTTTGCTAACCCAGCCCATTCAGCCATATTTAAATGTCTCCCCACCCACTTGTCTTAACTTCCTTCATACAGAGTACTGGCACGCCCTTTCTTTGGATCTCATTAGGCATGGAGTTGAACTCCGTGCGTAACGGGTTTCTGGGCGTAACATGTATCGCAAATGCACAATTCTCATAAAATTGCCAAGTTGCACACACGGCCTGCGTATATTTAGGTATGTTATTATGTGTGAATCATGGCCATTGTGCCCCGATACAAGATTAAACATATTTTGCCCGTTACTTGATTAAATATATTGTGCCCATTCCATGATTAAACATATTGTGCCCTGTTACTTGATTAAACATATTGTACCCCAATACATGATTAAACATATTGTGCCCCGATAATTGTTAACATAATGAACCCCATTAATTCTTCTAGAATTCTGTGCCCCGATATTCTTTCAAAATATGTCATTATTGGTGTGTGAAAAAAAAATTTCATACTTACATTTCTGCAGTCTTCAAACTTGGTAGCAGAGCATCTTCTTCTTCATCTGGGATCCCGAGAGAAGGTCCCTCCGCAAATGACTGATTCATAATTGGTTTCCTATTTATACCGTCTGACGGAACTGTGCTGTGCCTTCCAGTGCTATATGCAATAGCATGCTAAGGGTTAATGGCATGCCACACAGAGCCATAACTAGAAATTTTTGCGTCAGGGGCAAAAAGAAAAAATGGCGCCCCTAACCTTGAACTAATAACGAGGTTAACCTGAAAAATGAACTTACTGGCACCCCACTTTGGCTTTGCACCCTGTGTGACCACCCCTATTGTACACCCCTAGTTATGGCCCTGATGCTTCGCTATGCATTTTTTTGTGAATTAATCCATGACAATATTCACTATGGAAATTTTGAAAAAAAAAACTGTATTTTGGGTGATTTTATGGCAATTTTGCTTTAGTAAATACTGCATTTGTAAAATCATAATAAAAATCACCCAACAACTATTTGGTCTAAATTGACCTTCGTAAATCCAGCCCTAAAAGTCCTTGTAGCACCAATGAAATTTCCACATGAGCAATGTGTGGCTTTGTGTGACCCCACACATTGCAATAATTGTACCATTTACGTATAGCATGTGTTTTTTTGCGGTTTATGGCTAGAATAATGTACATAGATATTTATTGCAACAATGGCATAAAAAATATTCTAATAAAACTCAATAAAACTTCAGATCAAGTTATCTTATTACGTTGCAAGCTGAAGAAACATTTGTTAGTTACCCAGTCTGTGAGCTTTCACTCAACCTTAAATTACAAGGATCTACATGCAATCTACATTGAGTGCTTTTCATTTCAATATAAACACATTACAAGTAAGCAAGCATATAAAAGATATTTTTTTTATGTATATTTACTGCCCCCATAGCTGAAAACTAAGCCAGATGTCGAGGTTTGCTACTGGAACAAAGGAGATGAAAACAACATAGTTATTTCAAACAAGTTTTCACTACGGTGGCTCCAAACTCATTATATAACGGATGTTTAGCCAAAGGGAATTATGTAGTTGTTGACATAGCAACAGTTACTTTACTTATTTTTCTCAATCTGTTTTAACAGTCAAGAGGCATTGGAATTGCCAACTCACATACACATTATAGCCAGACATACAAAGCATTCACTTAATCACAGATCACCTAAAGAATAAGTCCCCACCATGACAAGAGTGTCATATGGGACGCTGCCAAGCCAAAGCCTGTTACTGTGTTTCTGTCAAGCCAGCAATCAATCTGCGACACAGTATGTGGACACCAAATGCTGGAGCGGAAAACTGTTGATGGCACTGTTTCATCTCTATGAAATGGGAACAGAGGTTGTTTCTCATGAATGACTTCATTTGCTTAAACCAAGTCAACGCCAGCGTTATTTTCAGCTAAGGATCATATAACTAGCACCAAAATAATTCTAGAAAAACTAACAACAGTTGTATCTAGATGTCCAATTTTTCTGTGCTTGAGACTGATTTGTTAATTTTGACACCTGACCTTGTGCCATGAGACATCCCTTCCCTCCTACAGTATGGCATGGATATTTTTAAGCAAAGTACACAAGGGAAGAGGAATGTTGCAAACTGTGATGAGAATCTCATTCTACTTGAAGTCTACAATAAAAAGCTGGTCATCCTTTTCATAAATTAGTTGGATTAACTGATGATTTTTCTGTTCCCTAAAGACCAAGAAAAAATGATATTGACTAACATTATCAATATTGCTATCATAGTGTAGCATGAAATTAAATAGCTATCTGATAATAAAGAAACCTTACCTGGAATCTGGTACCTGTATTCTATTTGCTTTAATCCATGTCTCTTTCCTACAGTCACTCTTTTTTCTGTTGTGCTTTAGGTGTGTATTTATTCCACCTTATGAAATAAAAGCAGAGGTTTGGATCCAGTCTTAGATTTGGTCACACGCAAAGAAGTTTGACAATTTTATTTATTAACACTCATCATTATCATAGTTTCATTCATTTCTAGAAACACAAATTTGGACACTTCTACATGCAGCTTAGAAATGGTTGTATTGTTTTTGGAAGAGACGATCCAAAAATTAAGACATATTCTATCAACAATTTATGTAATACAGTAGTTTTCCTTTAAGAATACTCATCAAAAATACATTATTTGTTTTCTGCCATCATTGTTAAAAAGCTGAGACATGGGGATTCTGCATATTATGTGGAAGCTATCAGTCAGCACATTCTGGCTTGGGTTGCTGCTTTATGTAGCAGTGAAAGCATTACACGATGTGTTAACTCTGACTTGTGAAATGTTTCTGAACTTGAAGGCTTTGATTTGTCCGTTGGCTCGATGTGAAGAACGTGCTGATGTGAAAACGGCTTGCCACAAGATTAAGATTTGACAGAGATGCTAAGGCAAGCAGCCCTTCTCTGCCAAAAACTGATCTATTTTACTGGAATACCAAGTACACCAACTGACATCATTCTTTCTAGCCATGGATGTATCATTTGCATTCTGAGAGGATAGAGCTTCCTGTACGCCAACTGAGTGATTACAGTAACTGAAGAGTAGATTATAAAAGTACACTTCTAATTATTTAGTTAAAGTAATTATATTCAGAACCCAGCTATCCAAATTATCAGTTGCACAGAGGCCTCTCATTTAATTTTTACTTAAAGCTGATAATTCTGTCTCAGCATATTAAAAGCAAACACATTTACACTTTTGTATATTGTTTATAATAAGGCCTTTATTTGGCAGTCACAGTCTATTCATAAGATATTTTCATTTACTAAGTTGGAAAGATACATTGCACTGTCTGCGTGTGACTGGCCCACCGGGGAGCTGGTGAAATCCCCCAGATGGGCCCTGTAGCCTGCAGGCTCCACCCCTATAGTTCTACACTTAGAACCCCAGCACAAGAGCCTCGGCTCTACCAAATGACGCTAGAGTGACCTAAGGTTGCATCAGTGTCATAATTCTGCGGAGGAAGGAGAGCAAAGGTAAGTGTACTGAGTACTTGGAATGGGGATTTGATAGACATGGAGGGGGAACAAAGGCTGGGTGGACACACATAAATAGGGGGCAATAAAGCTGAATGGACACATAAAGAGGGGTGATAATTCTAGCTGGACACAGAAGGAGGGAGCAATAATACTGAACGGACACAGAAAGGGGCAATAAGATTGGATGGACACAAATAGGGGGCAATAAGGCTGAATGGACACAGCAGAAGGGACAATAAGGCTGGTATGATGCAGAAGGAAGGGTTAATAAGGCTGGTATGATGCAGAAGGAAGGGACAATAAACCTGTTTGGACACACAAGAGGGGGCAATAAACCTGGGTGGACACAAACAAATAGGGAGCAATAAGACTGGCTGGACACAGAAGGAAGGGGCAGTAAGGCTGGTTGGACACACAGAAGGAAGGGGCAATAAGGCTGATTGGACAAAATAAAGAGGGGGGCAATGAGGCTGGAAAGACACAGAAGGAGGTGAAAACAAGGCTAAATGGACACAGAATTAGGGGGCAATAAGTTAAAAGTTAATATAGTTATAGTTATAAGCTAACAGAAAATATTAGTCCTAAGAAAAAAAAATGTATTAGCTGCGATGTTAAATTTATCAAATACAAAATAAAAATGAAATGTAATTTCTGTGTATGCACTTTGTAATTCCTGCTTTTTTTTGTATATTTTTGCTTTTGGTATACTGCAGAATTCTGGGAAAGGCTTAGGTGTGCCGAGGGTGAGAGCGAGTTTGAGCGACACTGATATATAATATTTAAGATGTCAAAACTCTATATTAATTCCTAGTTGCTGACTCTCCCAGAATATCTAAGAGACTCCTGAAATTTTGGCAGAGGAAAAAGGCAATTATCCAGCAATTGGTGCTTGAGGCTATGTTATCATGGTAATTACTTCCTCAAGTGCCAACCCCCACTTATCAGTGACGTGTTCCACAATGTTATAAGAATGGGTGTGGCTTGGTAACATAATTTGTGTCATCAAGTACTACCCTGTTTTTAGTAAACCGGTTACACTCTTCGGAACGAAACTCTCAATTTCGAAGAAAGGGACATCCGAAAGTACCTTTTACCATACTTACCATTTTATACTTTTTTTTAATGAATGGGTGAGTATGCCATTCGGAATACTTCACCCATTCACTTTTGCATCCCTCCACCACACTGCGATATCCCTACGCCGCACCTCCACCGCTGCTATCGCCGGACCTACAACAGGTAAGTAAATTATCTCTGCGGGGTTAGGGTTAGGATTAGGGTTAGGTTCAGGCTGCAGGGGAGGGAGGGTTAGGGTCAGGCTGGAGGAAATGGTTGGTTAGGGTCAGGCTGCAATTAAGGTAGGGTTAGGGTCAGGCTGCCAGGAAGGGAAGGCTAGGATTAGGGTAGTGAGAGGGGATTTTTAGGGTTAGGGAAAGGAGTGTTGGGCTATTTTTTTTACTACTTTTATGACCACTGAGCTTTTGGAAAATCAGATTTTCTTGCCGCTGACCCACACCCTTAGTAAACTATGGATAGTGGCATTGATAGACGGGGATAGGACTTCAGGCAGTAATTTGCACTTAATCAGCACCTCAAGTCCCATCTTCCTTACTTCCAAGGGCCTCATTCACTAAACGCGAATTTTTGGGCCAAATTCGCATCGCAGCGAATTTAATGCGAATATTTTAAATTTTGATCCAAATTCACTAAGCTGCGAATTTCATGCAAATTTTTTAAACTCAGGCGATGCGGTTTTTTTTTATTTTGCATATTCGCGGCAAATTTTCTATTTTGTTCACGGCGAATAGATTGAACTACATGTTAAACTATAGAGTTTTAGTTAAATTCGCTTGAACAAGCCTAAATTCATTTGAATTTGAAGCAACTCACGTGACTATGCCGTGATCACGTGAGATTCTCAAATTCAACCCTGCTCTGTGGTAGTGCCACTAGGGCAGCAGCCACAACAGCATTTTGGACAATAGCTCTTTCTGCAAAGAATAGCCCCTCCATAGCCTCTATCCAAAAGTAGACAGGTGAATGAGTTAAAGTGCCTTATTTTTATAGGCTGCATATGTATTGAATTATTTGTAATTATGATTTCTAATCAAATATCACCTGCTGAGTATTGAATTGAATAAAATACATCATTAACATTATTTGTAACAATATGGTTCCTATCTAAGTAATGCATTTATATAGGCAGCATATTGACTCTGCACCTTATAATGGTGATTTTAAGGTAATTCGCAGGTCCAGAGTTGTGAATTGAACTCAGGCGAATTGGGATTGATATGGATGCGATTTGATCAATTCGCCCTTAGTGAATAATGATTTTCCTATACCTTCCATAGTAAAAAATCGGGACCGCGAATTCGATACACGCAAATTGAATTTAAAGTAAATTCGCTTGAATTATGCTTTAGTGAATTTAGGTATGCGAATTTTTGAACGCAATTCACGTGAATTTTCGCGAATAAAACGAATTCACGTTTAGTGAATGAGGCCCCAAGATCCCTAATAGGGATAACTTCCTATTACATTCCATAACTTCCTGTTACACACAACCATAACCCCACTAACCAGGATTGGAACTAGACAGGCTCGGACCCCATAAGATGGAGGCACACGTCTGGATTGCTGGGACTGGAGTAAGAGCTTGGTGGGACCATCTGCTGAAGCTGTCAGAAGTTAACAGCTTAAAGCAGCACTCGGCACTCCATGTATGAATGGTACATTCTATTTAAAAATAGTACTCAGCACTCATAAATGGAGTGCCAAGAGCTGTTTTAAGCAGTCAGCCTCTGACAACTTGCTTACAATGCAGGGGGGGGGGTGCCACGGGCCCTCCTCTTCTACAGTCTCCGTAGCAGCTGCACCCCTTGCTACCCCTATAGTTATACCCATGCCACTAACTGTCAATACAATTTTATATAAACCCATTTACTCACTGATATTCCAGAATAATGTTGCTGACCATCAAAGACAGTCTAAAACTGTGCCCTTCATTCCCCTTGTACACGCTCTTGTACAAACAACCCTAACCTCTGTTTTAGAAAATGACACCATCTGTTCTGTACAAGTGAACAAACCAAAACTCAGGGCCGTAAATTGACCAGCCCGGGCCTGATTCTGTGTAGAGCAGGGTTGTGCTGCAGGCGTGTTAGAGGCTGGCATTCTATAACAGCACTCAGTGCTGTATATAAATACATTGCTAGGAGCTCTCAGCACTGAGTGCTGTCTTAAGGGATGGCTGCTACAGGTCCATCTTCTCCACTCCTAAAGGCCCCATAGCAGCTGCACTTCCTGCATCAATGGTTATTATGTGACGGCCTAAATTTAACCATGGCTCCACGTTTTACTTCACCATTGCCAAGCTGACCTTATTCCATATTATTTTTTTTAACTCACATTGATTTCCTAATATCAATGCCATCTTCTCCAGCCAGTGAATGACTGGAGACAGGATCCAAAATTCCCACAATCACCTCATTTCCATGCTGTCTGGTCATAAATCTGCTACTTTATGATCTGTGCATGCGAATGCATCCAAACAACTTGATCGTATTGTAAACCACTCAATCCAGACTTCTGACAAATGCAGCTTCTGATAACTTCAGACAGTAGGGCTGGTTTGTACTTGTGAGTGGCCGGGCTTATTTTTGCAATGTGCAATATAGACGTGTGATCGTAATACGTACCTATCCAGACTTCCAATAACCAGCTGTCACGTTCAATGACTGTTTGGGATCGGTTCCGGGTTTCAGGGATGAAGACAACAGTGTTGGGTTAAAATGGAATTGAGCAGGTTTAATAATAGATGGGTGCATACAGAAGTAACGATGATTAATAGTCCCAGATGAGGTAAGAATGCAAGTTCAGACAATAGTTCGCCAGGAGACACACTGTCAAACAAGTTCCAAGTCCAGACAGGAGTACCGGAGGGCCAGGGTAATTAAGGGAATCCGTGTGGTAGGAGGTGGAGTTGAGGATAGCCGTAGTAGCAGCGATGAAAGAGGTGGATGGCAGAGTTGGAGTCAGCGGAACCGGAGTAGACGGAACTGGCAACAGCTGAGGAGGATCAACTGGAACACAGGACTTGAACTCCGGGCAGGACCTTAGGACCGGACCTTAGGATTGAACCTCAGGGCTGGACCTCAGGACTGAAGCGCTAGACTGGACCTCTGGACTGGACCTCTAGATGAGACTGCTGGGCTGGACCTCTGGACTGGACTGGATCACTGGACCTCCGACCTGGACCACGAGACTGGACCTCAGGACTGGACCACCGGACTGGACAACGAGACTGGACCACCGGACTGGACTACTGGACTGGACCACTGGACTGGTCAACGAGACTGGACCACCGGACTGGACAACGTGACTGGACCATCGGACTGGACCACTGGACTGGACAACGAGACTGGACCACCGGACTGGACAACGAGACTGGACCACCCCACCGGACTACTGGACTGGACAACGAGACTGGACCACTGGACTGGACCACCGGACTGGACCACGAGACTGGACCACTGGACTGGACCACCGGACTGGACCACGAGACTGGACCACTGGACTGGACATGAAATATGACTCCCCTGAAATCAACATGGTTTAGCCCAGGTGTAACTAAGTTCATGCACTTAACAAGGTCTGGATCCAGCCCAATGTAACCACTATTTTGAATCATTATACAAAGGCTCCAGTGCCCCACACATCTCCAAGACCAATTGTTATCAGAAGCAAATGTGCCTCAACTTACCTTGGACCAGAGGGAAATTTAATATAGAGATATTACACAGGAAGAGAAACAAAACTATTTTAAGTCTCCATCTTCACAAGTCACTGAGTCCTGATGAACTGATGACTGAATACTACTAATTATTACAAATAGTTTACATGAGCTTTATTAGAACATACATTGACATCATACGCCTTTCCAAAACTTTAAGTCATTTACTCTTATTATTAAACTCAATAAAGACCCTTATAATGTTAAGCTCTATTTCTCTATTGAAATTCTTAGTAAAATAATGGCCAACAGACTTCAAACCATACTAATAGTCAGTGAGGCTTAAGAATAACCCCAAAAAGTAAAATTTTTATGTGCACACCATTAGTTAAAACTTAACTTTTATGATTTTGCTTGGCAGATAGATCTATATCATATGACAGACGCAAAATGGCTTAGATACTTGCACCAAGTAAAATCAAAACATTGTAGGATTAGGACGACAATTTAGTAATACCGGGTTTAAGACAACGATATCCTTAACAACAACCTGTCCTATCTCTAATCCACCTACTTAAATTAATTTCATTCTGGTAAAACCTAAGCTGTTTGTCAATGGGGACAGAATGGTGCTCCCTCGGGAGTGAAGCACTACCATGAGGTTGTTTTGTTTTTAAAGTCCTAACGTACTGTATATATTTAAGAAGGAAGAGGCGTGCCACAGCAGCCTCTGTCCTTTGTTAAGAAGAGTGGGTGGGGAGGGATTTTATTTAGCCGGGGAGGGTGCGGTAAAGGGATCTCCATTCATATTTTCCTTCTTAAGAAGGAAAATACGAAACAGTTAGTTAAGGAAACCCTATGGCAATCTTAAGTGCCATAAACATCCTAAAAACAGGCGTGGGTTGCGGGGCAGGTCAGATGAGTTAGGTGCGGATGCTGCAACTCCTGGTTTTCTTTATGTTAACACCTCAGCAATAGCATTTTGCTTTTTTAAGTGCAGTATCTACCTTTTTCCAGTCTTCAAACCATACTACCACATATCCTAATAAGTCTTCAACTGGGATTTGTTAGAGGGCATATGTACAGCAATAGTTGCAGTCACTGCAAATACACACCAACCATAAAAACACCTGGTGCCTTTGAGCTTTGAACCACAAAAGGCATTAGATTCAGTTTTATGGCCATATATCTATGCAATCCTGAACCACAGATCATTTTCTTTAGATCTCATGGGATTAATTAGATACTTATACAACGCCATCCACTCACTTGTTGATAAATGGAGCCAGGGAATCACCCCCTTTCCCCCTTTCTTTTTATTATTACACCTGAACCTCTTCTCCTTTTTTTAAAAAAACTGAACATTTTTCAAGGCATTTAGGGCCAAACGGCTGGATCCAGACTTTGGAAGGAGCTTGAAATTAAGAGAGTAAAATTACTCCTGGACTAAACCATGTTGATTTCAGGGGGAGTCAAGATAGTAAAATTACTCCTGGACTAAACCATGTTGATTTCAGGGGGAGTCAAGTTAATTGTATTCTTTGCATGCAGATATATATCTTTGAATTGCTTACTGCACACAGATACTGACCGGCTTTACTATTACACTGTTATTTAGACTTGGGCTGGGAAATATCACCTCTCAACACTGGTACTGTTTGCAACAGATGAAATATGACTCCCCTGCAATCAACATGGTTTAGCCCAGGAGTGGCTTTAAGTTCTTATTTTAAGAAAATTTTTAAGTGTGAATCAGGTCCATGGAGACTAGACAAATAATTAAGGTGCTGGTATATGGAAGCTGGCAAATAATGAATGGGGCAGACATGGAGGCGGTGAGACATGGAGACATGGATTAATAAAAGGGGTAGGCACTAGACCTGCCGCGGTGCAAGGCACACCCACTTTCCCCAGACACGCCCACTGGCAGGTACATGACACACCCCCTCTACCATGTCGCAAAATTTTGCCCTCTTTCCAATTCTCAAATGTTGGGAGGTATGCAGAGGTGCTTTTTTAAAATGTCTTTCTTTAATGAAACTGCTCATTTATGGGCTAATCCAGAGTTTTAGAGTAACAGCAAGTATCCATCTGGACAAACCCTGCTAAAGTGTGAAGGGTACAAACTGTTTTACTTAACTTTCTTGCATGCAGGGAAATTACTATGATTCCCTTATTGCATACAAATACTAAAGTTTTATTGTAAATGTTTAAAGTCGAGATAGGAAATGTCATATCCCAACTTTAAATTGTTTTTATACAGTTTCAATTTTTCTGACCAAACCATGTTGTAATGCAGTGCAAATGAATAAAAATTTATTTCACGTAGCAAGGAAACTTCACTTCTATACCTAGTACACAAATAGCTTCATTGTAATATAGAGCTACATTGGAATCACCACCTCTGAGCTTGAATTCTCTATTCAGTTTAATATTGCCTCCCCGTGAGATACATGTTTTGCAAAAATAAAAAATAAATTTCCTTAGATTTAAAATAAAATAAAAACAAATAAGTTTCAGAACCATAACAGAAAAGAGATGAAAAGCAAATCTAAAGCAAAGTTTTCATATGCACTCAGTGTACTCTATTTTAAAAAGGTCCCTCATTATTATAAAATATAACACAAGTAAGAAAATATTAAACTAATTACATTATACAAACAGAAATATTTGCCTTTGAATTTGTGTATACAAATCTGATTAGCTAATCATAAAGTGTATTCCTTATTTTTTTAATAAAGAAAATAAATACATATTTGTCCCTGAGAAGTAAGAGCTAATTTCATGACTTCCACAGACGCTTCATTAGATATTTTTTAATATAAAAACAATATGATGGTAAAACTTTGCTACACACAGTAGTTTAACACCAAGCTCTATTTTTCTGCTATGCCAAGATCTTTACAGCAATATCTCGTCTGAATAATAAATAATGGATGAACTCCCGATGTGGTGTATCAAGGATATCACTATTCTTTAAAAAATTTGTATAAAATATTACTGCGATTGTGTTTGGATAATGTATTTGATTATTAAGGGCCGTATTCAAAGTGAATACCGCTAGTGTGCACCTGATGTTACGCAATGGATCTCCATACAGAAAAAGTTCTGTTCTTTCCAGAGGAGCAGTGCCGCCATCATCACATGCGGGGTCCGGGACCCAGCCAAGGAGTCCCGCCCTATGTCACGTCACTGATGATGTCACATAGACGCGCTTTAGCAGCGGGCCGGTGCACACAGAAAAACTTAACTGCGCATAGGCCAGCTACTAGATAGCTCTGAACAGCAAGTATAGGCAGTAGGATACTGCCGATACCTTCTGCTACAGAGCTAGGTAAATATCGGCAGGCCCACATCTGGTCCGTGCCCGGGACAGTAGTCCCAGCCGCCCCCCCCTGATGGCGGCCCTGCGGAGGAGGGGTTTGCCATGCAGTTATGGCAAATGGGGTGGTGATAAGCAGATCTGTATGGGTTGGGTTATGGACACGAAATTAGCTATAACTCCACACCACAGGAGGGAGTGACAAGGGAGTTCATTCCCCTCCTGCATGCGTAGTTACAGACCCCACACGTGCAGAAAGTTTGCAAGGGTCTGCATCTGGTCCTCAGTTGCTTTTCCTAAACCATTTGGCATATTAATGGCAGTTATTGCAGGATGCACTGATCATTGTTCTACATCTCATCATCTTACAAATATAACAATGAATCAGGTGGCTGTGGGGATGGATCACATGGGGATGCAGTTTGTGGAACAAAAATTCTATTTTCTAAATATAGGCAGCTGAAAGTTATATTCAACTGACTCTATTTAGGAAAATATTACTTGTTACAAAAATTTTACTAAAAAATGAATTTATTTTTCAGCATACTTACCCATTCATTAATTCAGAAACTGCCACTGCAGAGCTGCCGCACCAGATCAGACAGATGAGTATTACATGGAAGTCCATAGGTTTATGGGGAGTTTTAGGGTTAGGCTGCAGGGAGGAGAGGGGAGGAGAGGGATAGGCTTAGGGTAATAAAAGGAGAGAGTTAGGGTAATGGAAGGGGAGGGTTAGGGTAAGGTATAGGGCAAGGGTTGGTGTTATGTAAATACTCACCATTTGCTACTGTATCTTTGTCCTGTCCTCAGCGAAGCAGAAGCAATCAATTTCACAGTCAGTTCGAAACTGACTGGAATAAAATGGGAAAAAGGGCTGTTCTACCCGGGGACCCGCACTCGATTGCATGGTAGTGTCATCATCAAGGATAGGTTAGAATACATATTGAATAGTATTCATTTTAGCTTCTGTACTCAGTGGACCACATGCTGAGTTTAAACACAATTGCCTGCGATGCCTGGTCATGGTGCTTTTTGGCGAATCAGTATCGCAGATTTTAATACGCCCGTCACAGAGGTGCGTATTAAAATCTGTGATTTTTACTTACTATAATACACGCAAATAGGCGCACTACGCACTTATTTCCATCTTTGCGGGCAATTAAATCGGGCACTTTGAAGTTGTTTTGAGAAGGTTCTTGTACTTTGTATTCTCTCAAGAAGCAGGTGCATACAAATAAGAGCGTTTACACAGTCTGCAGTGTAAGATTAGTTAGGACAGTTTCAGGCATATAGATTTATACCTGTCCCCTGCCGATGAAGGAACTAATGCTGACAATATTAATGATGACGATGCGTCCGCACACTCTGACATAGCTGTCAGGCTTTCATTAATGATCAGTTTAAATGATTGCCTTTCAGTTGTCTTCTTTTAACTGCAAAACCAGGGAAAAACAAACAAAGTTAAGCGTGAGTTCCACTTACATTGGTGATGCCCTACCTGTTCTTCCTTTGTCTATCTGTACTCCTCCATGGTGGAGGAAAACAATACTAAAGAAAGCCACACTACTGATTTAAGAAAAACAAGATCCAATCCACAAGAAAGACTTACACTTACAATCGAAAGAAAAAGAAGTTTTAGTTGAGACAATGGCAAAGAGAAGTTACGGATGACTGAAACTGATTAACATTTCTAGAGAGATACTGTTTGTTTTGTCGTGTACCTAGCTTTCCATGTTTCTAACACACCTTTGCCTCTAATGACAGCACAGAATTGCCTATAGTTGCGTTAAAATTAATGGCAGATATTATTTCTGCAAGTACCCACACCCTTTTCCTGTTGATTGCCGGCAGTCTGCATTTTAGAAAGCAGTGGAGATTGAACACCAATGAAAGGTAAGTAATCTTACCCAACTTTACCCTTAACCATTTCCTAACCGTAACCCTCCCTTTCTCACAGCCTAACCCCTTCCCCCTTCTTCAGCCCTAATGCTCCATGCCCTGCAACATAAACTTAACCCTCCATGCCCCACAGCCTAATCCTAACCTTCCGATTCTTCATCCCTAATGCTCTATGCCCTGCAACCTAAATTTAACAGTCCATGCCCCACAGCCTAATCCTAACCTTCCCCTTAATTCTTAACCCTAACCTTTTACCTGCTGCAGCTGCTGAAAACAAACCCTAATCTACCTGCTACAGCTGCTGCAGCCTGTAGCTATTGGGAACAGTGAAATACATTCCCGTTCCCACCAGCAAATTTCTATTTGAAAAACTTTTTGAACAATTATACAGCAGCCATTCAGCTGGGGGCTGTAGCATGTTCCAAATACGGCTGCTCAGACCGGGAATCACATCCCGGAGGAAGGTATGTAGTATGGTAAGGTAGTAGGTATGGTATTTAAATATTACCAGTTGACAGCTGCCAAAACACATTCTGTGACTGTAAATTAAACCAAAAGCAGATTGTTTTTGAATTTTTACCTTATGGGAGTAAAAGCTTTTAAAAGTAAATGGTATAAAGAAAAGGATGAATACTGTTTAGTTGCTAAATAAATGTAGTTTTTTTAGATGTACATTTTTTTGACACTTGCTAGTGACAGAGAAAATAAAAATTGATTTTTAAGCTCGTCTTTTGTGCTTTTGAAAAAAACTACAGAAAAACAAGATAGGGTCACAGGAGATTCTAATGGGTCTCCCACATTCACTAATAGCAGTCACAGTAGGACAGCTTTAATGTGTCAGATGCTATAACATCAGCTTCACACCAGATCTAGTAGTGCTGACAAGCCAGAAAGACTTATGTAGGACAGCTCCTTATTTATTATTTATTATTTTATTTACAGGTTTTGGTGTAGCGCCGTTATTTTACATAGTTCTTTACCATTTTAAACAATCACTATAAAACAAGACTGGGCAGCAACAAACAGATTGGGGTGGTTAAGAGGACAACCTATAGAACACTGGGGTTTGATACGTAAGGGAAACTGTTATATATCATGGTCACATGGAATTGTTAGTACAGTGGCAGGACTGAGGGTAAGTTAAGTTGGAAAGAAAAAGAGAGCACGTTTGTGTAAATCATGTAATTAAAAGGAAAATTGGGAAGCTTTTCTGAAGAGGTGAGATTTAAAGGAGCACTTTAAAGATTGGTAGAGGATAGTCTTAATGGGCGAGGAAGGTTATTCCAGACTATGGGTGCAGCCCAGGAGAAGTCCTGTAATCAGGTATCAGAGCATTTATTAAGTGTAGAAGAAAGGTTCAGATTCTATCAAGATTTAAGAGAACACGCTTGAAAATATAATAAATATAATAAAATAAGTGACAAATGAAGATATGTGTGAGTTATTGCTAGCTTTTTAGGCTAGTTAAGAACAGTTTTTATTTGATTCTGTAAAATACAGGCAACCAAAGTAGAGGCTGACACATAGGATGACAACCTATGCGGACATAAGAGCACTGACACTTGCGGTGCGAGGTTGAGCTTTTGAGAACAGTTTTTTGTTTACCAATTTCCATTCCCTTGAGTGGGAAAAATTAAGGTAGACCCATGTTGTTGTAAGTCTGAATGTGTCCAAAGCACTTATGTTAGATGTTAAATATATTTTAGGTAATCTATTCAAATCTTTTGCTAGAGGATCCAATCACATGAAAATCAGAGGTCTAAATGTTATTATTATTATTATTATTATTATTATTATTAATAATGTTTATAAGGCACCACACAATATCCACAGCGCAAGAGCAAATCCAGTAATTACATATACAATAATAACCAGACAGGGTACAAATTCATTAAAACAATACAATATAATACAATACAAGTACAAGAAGTAGGATTTGAGTTTAGAAGCAGCTGAATAATGGGAGACAGTAGAGAGAAAAAGTGGGAAATAATAAGGTGTATGTATAATAGGGTGGAGGTGTGATGACAGAAGGGAGGAGGGCCCTGCTCATAAGAGCTGACATGCTAAGTGGAGGGGTTAAACAAACAGAAGACACAGGGATGAAGATGGGGAGATAAGGTAGGCTAGCCTGAAGAAGTGGGTCTTGAGGGAACGTTTGAAGGGCTGGAGGTTGGGAGGTTTGGAGGTTCTTTCAGGGCAGAGGGGTGGCCCAGGATAACTCGTGGATGCGGGATTGAGAGGTAGTTATCAGGTGTTGGGGCACTGATCACCAGCAGAGGGAATGGGGTTGAGTGTGGATGAAGATAAGGGAGGAGAGGTAGGAAGCAGTGAAGGAGGAGAGAACCTTGTAGGTTAGTAACCATGGACCGAATTTACAACCCCGAAAGTTCCTATTTTTCCAATTATAGCTACTACGCATGGATCAGAAAAATGGCACGTAAGTAAAAAAAATTTCGGGGTTGTGAATCCAGTCCCTTGTAAGTTAATGCAATTTGTTGATTTTTTTTCTAAATTTCCTTTAGTCTTCCTATTTTCTTTATTTATTTTTTGCAGTGTACATATCTAACCTGATGGCTAATCAGCACAGGTGACTGTTTGTAGTATGCTGCTGTTTAGCGTGCAGCATTGTAACTTGTGTGGTAAGACTAATAAGTGGCATATCTCCTTCTCTCTGTGCCCATTACCTTAGTGGGCTCATCCTTTGCTTTCATTTTTATTCAGATTTTTTTTTTTTAATCTTATTTTACAGTTTGCTACAAATGACCTGATTGAGATTTATTAGCAAATTCCGTATATAGCCTCCGCAAGAGAGACTAACGTATGGAATTTAAGATCTTAAATACCTCACGCAGGAGAACAGGGACCCCCCCAGTCTCCTACATGCAGATGGTGGATTCGTGCCCTGGACCTTACCTTAAGTATTCTTCATGCAACTCTGCATGCGGAATACTGGGTCATATGTAGAGGCTAAATCCTTACAGTACGATTGCCATGCCTATACACACCCAGAGTACAATGTGTATCTCGCATGCATGCTGGGCAGAGGCTGAGTTACGCCCAGAACACAACATTATCTGGAGTGGACTTATGTATGTAACGTACATAACTTATCAGGATTTATTTATTCTGGATCAGGCCCAAAGTCAGGAGGGTTGTTGAAAAAACTGGTATCTTACATAAAAATTGTATATTGGTGAATACAGTAGTTAGGTCTGTCTTAAATTGTAATATTTTGTTAGTATATTGATGAGAATGTCTCTTTAAAACAGTTTTATATAAATCTTATTTTATAGTACCTGACTTGGCTGAAGACGAGAATACATTATATTAGCTATATTTAAGAGACTTGGAAAACATTTGGAATGCTTTAAAAGATTGATTATTAATTATATTAGCAGTGGAGTTTGGCTGTAAAATTGCAATACCAAGATTTTGTGCTTATGTGATTTTACAAAACACATAAAATGCGATGTACAATTTATTTCAGGATAATCCTACTCTTAAAGAGCTAGTGCTGGTTACAGTATATGGGGTTCTCAATGCCTAGGGGCATATTTTTACAGATCTTTTTGTTCCTCTTAAAATGTGGATCAGTTGTATTGTGGCTGTGTCAGTGCAGGAAATAGTAGTAATACAGAAAATTTCCTATTGGGAGCAGGTATTATATCGAAAGACCAAGACAGTTACCCATTCCCAACAGCGTGTAAGTTAGGGTTAGGCAGCAGAACAAGGAGGGTTAAGGTTAGGTAGCTGGAAGGGCATGATTAGGGTTAGGCTGCGGGACAGTGGGGATTAGGGTTAGGCTATGGGACAGGGATGGTTAAGGTAATGCTGCAAGAAGAGGAAGGTTAGGGTTAGGCTGTGGAACAGGTAGGGTTAAAGTTAGGCTGCTAGAAGGGAAAGGTTAGGGTTCACACACAGAGGAGTTAACAATACAGTGGGGATCCGGCATCAGATCTCCACAGACGCTGTGCTCGGAGCTCCAGGTGTGGGTGCTGGTGCGGGTATGAACCTGGTCCAAAAATATCAATTAAATATATCCAATATTTCATATCCAAACAGACTAAAATCTTATAAGCTTCATAATGTGTATTAAATATTTTAATAAATAAAACAAACTTAATAAATACGCACAATTTTTGTTTTTTGCCAACAAACTAATAGAACAGTTTACATTTAGAATAACAAAAAAATGTCATAACAAATGATGCATAATTCATACATTTTCTACAAAACAATTAAAGTGTTGGACTTCAAAAGTTTATAAAGCATTTTGGAAATTCCCATGAGAACAATATTCTTTGAATGTTTTTATGTTTTGTATATTTCAGTATTTTGTTTCTACAGAAGGAAACAGATGTTCAGTTCACATGTTATAGTGCCAGGAAATAAACTTAATGAACTCCAATATTACCCTTATGGTATTTATTTAAACACTCCCTTGTACAAATATAATAATTTCAAACATTTTTTTCATTATATATTAAATACAAAAGTTTTCGTTTAAATTAAGTTGCATAAAATAAAAACACATATTTGTACCACAAATAAAACAAAACTCCTTACATGTTATAGCATGTTTAGTATAATATTTTCTTATATTTTTTGTGTGTTTCTATTTAAATGTACATATTTTTACTAGGAGGAAGTTAAGATAATTAAAGAGCACACACACAAGCTAAACACCTGTTAAGTATTGTCATGATAATCCAGCCAAAATGGGTTTGTTCACACCCAGGGGCGTAGCTAAAGGTTCATGGGCCCAGGTGCAAAAGGTTAGCTTGGGCCCCCCCACATAGAGGCTGTTTGGGGAGCACTACCGTAGTGCCAGTGCAGCGCAGCGCACCTCAAAAAACCTGTATGATCAGGTCCACAGAAGACAGACGAGTGACAGGCTGGTGCCCCCAGTATCCTTCATCGTGTGTCCAGTTCCCCCAGAATCCCTCCTAATATATCCAGCCCCCACCATCCCTCACCATCTGTCCACTACC
>WWET01004996.1:40792-53272 GCA_011038615.1 Limnodynastes dumerilii
CGGGCCCCCCTAGCTCAGGGGCCCAGTCACAAGTGCGACCGCTGCGACCCCTATAGCTACGCCACTGTTCACACCTGTTTTAACAGGGGCTGCTTTTTCTCACAGTGTGGGCTTGCTAGTGTACCAAGCCCTAAGGGTTTAAAGGCAAAAATATTTTGTGGCAGAAAAGCGTCTCAACAAAACCCAAATCTATTATCAGAAGAACAGGAATGTAGTTTTCTGATCTGAGTCTTTGAATGGTGAATTATTTATAATTAATACTCCAAGGTAGAATAGAAGGGACAGAAAATAAAATAAAATAATAATAATAATAATAATAATAATATAGTGTAGTATGTTAGTAAACAAGGGTACACCTAGTGATGAGTCCTTAATTGGACCTCCAATATATAATGAGATAAAGCTTATCCACCATAAAAATTAATTTAACTCTGAAAGTTGATGACTTGTCGGCGCAAGTCTAAACATATATGCAGTGCTTTTCTGTCAGAAAAACGCACCGGAACAGAGTTGGATTTTCCAAGTTTTAAAAGTTTCAGCGAAATCATTAAAACGGTGCATGTGGCTGCTTGTGTGTCAAGTCCGAGGCATGCGTACTTCATCCACACTGATTGTGATGACACTGCGCAGCTTGTGACGCTGCTCAGCTTGTGATTGGTTGTATGGTCGCACGTGAGTTGATGTGAGTTCCGGCATCTTTTTTCTTACAAAAAAGCACTGCATATAGGTATGTGATATTTGTGTACAGGAGGTTCTCCCAATGTTAGCCTGTAGGATTCTCTATTACCTCCTGATATTCATCATTCACTTGAAAATACAGTAAAAATCACACTACATAGTGCGTTATCCTTTTTCAAACTTTACTTTCAATACTTTAAAATACATGCGTACCAAAATAAAAATGACAATCAGCAGTGGTATAGAAAATTCTTGTATGTAGTATGAGGTGGTCCTGAGATGCAGTCTGCTCTGTTGCCCAGAAAGCCAGTTTACCGTTGCAGGGAGAGAGGATTGCAGGACGCTTTCTAGCTTTGCTGTCTTCCCCTCCTCTTTTCTCCTTCGCATCACTTTCTCTGTTTTTAGGACAATGACGTGACCTTAGATCACAATACCATTCTATTTGAAACTTTTCAAAGGTTCTAACATTCTAACATTGTCATCACAGTAAACTCTAGCTGTCATTGGCTGGCCCCACTAAGAAGGTTTTTCTAATGCTGCAGCCACCCTATAGACTTCTTCTTTCCAATACTTTTGTTACTGCATATCTGAATGGCAGACAGTTTGTGTCTGTGCCCAAAAAAATCTGTATGCCTTAAAAGACCACAGTAATGGAATTATGTAACTGCATCAAAACTGACACAAATGGGAAACAAACAACCTAAGTGAATTGCTCTTCATATATTTGTGTCTCTCATCATAATTTTGGAATGATTTTACTTCATTTTGTTCCATCACATAGGCCCTATCTACATGGACTTTTGTACATTTTTTTTATCATAGTCATTTTTTTGAGAGATGTAATGGAATTGTTAATATTAATTATCTCTGTGTGCGTGCACATGAATGCTTTTTCTAGTGAGCACCCAGCTGCAAAATTCAATGTTGCATAAAAGAGCAACAAATATAGTAATTAAAGTAATCCCTATGAAATGTTCAGTGTTTTGCTTGGGTTAATGTGTTTTCTTTTAATTAATTCAATTATTGTGAACAGTGCACCAATCCATGTCAACTCGTCTACTCTAGTGAATAAGAGTCTCGACACAATGCCTCGTGACTTTACTTCCTTTTGATCTGGGAATAGGCTGGAGATTTTAAGAGTTGAAAATGCAGAAAACATATTAATAAACTTGAACCTTTTACGGTACATCATCAAACCAAAAGCATCAATCTTCTAAATTGAATCACGTTTAAAACATAGAGGCTTTATTTTATTTTTTAACTGATGATTTAGCAATGATGCAAAACATAACCAGGATTAGCAATAATTGAACTATTGAGCTTAATCGCCTTAATGCATATTTTTATGTCTAATGGCTCTGTACTATTTGACTACATAAAGAGGAGGCATTCCGTTCCAAGTACTATGTTCTCTAAGTATTGAGGCTTTAGTAGTTTAGTTCTTTGTGCTTATGTAAGATAAACTTGTATTTTAATTTTTTTTTCTTATAAGACCAACAACAAAACAACATGTGTATAGCAATGACTGGCGCCATACTGAGTCCTGGGTATGTTTTAGCGATATGCCCTTGATCTCTAGTGTATTTATTTTGATATACTCCATTTCTGGAAACAGCCTGATGCAGAATAAGCAGATTCACCCAGGGCTGACAGAGCATAAGCAAGTGGATCAACAAAAATGTGAATACATTTCTAGAGACTAATCATATCAAACTTTTGAAATAATCTTCAAAGTAAACTATAGAGAAATTCAATACCAATATCACAGGCAGAATACGTTTGTTGATAATAAAACTTTAAAAACCTTCAGCAATGCAGCTCGCTAGATGTATAAAAAAATCAATACATTGTTTTTGTGTTTAATAAACTCTTTTGTATATTATGTTTTTACATGTGTAGGGAGATTTGGGTACAGGTGCCTGAACCCCCACTAATGTATTGCTTGGATTATCCCAACTCCTTGTAAATATGTTACGGTGTCACGCTGGACTGGTCTGTCATGATTGGTTGTTCATCCCGCTGAAATATTCCTTTTTACGCACCACCCCATTGCTAGAACACAGTCCTATCAATCATGGACTAAGCACTTCCCTGGTCCTTGAAATGTTAACTTCCATCTCACACCCCCTAATCTTACTTTTTGGAAGTCTACATACACCCTATAACCCCCTGAGTCATCACCACTGTTAATTATCTCTCCCCAGCAATAATACCACAACTGTCACCGATCCATCCATTATTTTTCTTACCAATCTATTAATGTCAAAGATGGACACCATGATATTTCCCTTTAAACGCACACATTCTATACATCTGGGACCGTGTGCAGACTCTAAGACCGCATATACGTAATCTACATAAGGAAAAGATATGTAGATAACGTAAAAAATGTACTACGCATGCGCAGTAGTAAAAAACACTAAACTCTGGACGTATATGTTGTATGTCCGGTAGTCTGCATACGGTCCCTGATCTTGTAATTCTACAGTCAATTATAACATGCTCTTTCTTGCTCAGTTTGACTCTTGGGGCCAGAATCAATTGACCACAATGGGCTGGATCCAGACTTAAGAAGGAGCTTGAAATTAAAAGATTAAAGTTACTCCTGGGCTAAACCCTGTTGATTGCAGGGGAGTCATATTTCATCTGTTGCAAACAGTATTAGAGTTAAGAAGTTATGTTTCCCAGCCCAAGTCTAAATAACAGTGTGATAGTAAAGCTGGTCAGTATCTGTGTGAAGTAAGCAATTTAAAGATATATCCCTGCATGCAAAGAATACAATTAACTTGACTCCCCCTGCAATCAACATGGTTTAGCCCAGGACTAACTAATTTCAAGCACTTACTTATGTCTGGATCCAGCCCAAAATGTGGATATACCAAATGGCTGCCTCCAACTTTGACACAGCATAACCACCATCAGTTGTGGACAAAAGGAGTATTTCAGAAAATGACACACTGTGGGGCTAGAACTCATCAAACCAATGTATAATATTCAACACCCCATTTTATTGGGAAAGAGGGGTACTTGTGTTGGTGGTGGGACGCAATCTTGGACAGGAGCATTGCCTAGGGTGCGTAGAGGCCACGACACCAAAAAATATTGAAGCTCTGGCTTTGTGCCCACTTAATTATAAGTTATTAATTAAAAGCGATTTAATTTTATTCTTCTAAAACATCTTAAAGTGAAATATTTATACCCTGATGAGAAGTCTGAGATATTCCACATGACATTTACTTCCTCATATATATGCTGTCAGCGCTTTAACATTGCTAATTATGTGATGGGGTGAAGCTAAAGCTATACTTAATAAAGTCTCACCTTATAAATGAAACATAATGGCTCAAAATCAAGAGCGGCGTGTGTTAGAAATACACATATTTAATTTCAATTAATATTAATAAACAAATCATATTGTATTAATGAACAGCACTAAAAAGACAGATAGATAGAGTCATATGATCAGGCAAAGACATCAGGAAAACAATTTCATATTCCCAGAAACTTGTTCATTTGCTAAGAGCTGTTTCATACATTAAAACATAAGGTAAAAAGGTTCTTTCAACTTAAAAAATTCATATGTTTAAAATAAAATAGAAAAGTTTAGTATATATCTACATATATAAAGTTTTCCCAGCGTCATTTTGTTTAGAATTATATACAAACATAAAAGGGTGAGCTTATAACAGTCCATACTGAATCAATAAGAAAGAAAAGTATTCAAATTGCAAATGATAATGGAAAAGTAACAGTTGCTAAAAGTACTAAAACTGTAAGTTATAATGTATTATAGAACTGCAAAAGTTTATGGTAAGTTTGTGTGAAGTTTACAGAAAGGAAAGAGCGCCCTCTGCAGAGTAAGAGCCTGCACTTTCATGTATTGTGACTGCATAGTCCATTCATTACTCTTAAACTGCCTGCACACTACATAAACTTTCACAATTATGTGATATATGTAAATACGAACATACACACCAACACGATTTACAGTCATGTCTGTCATTTTCATCTCTCTTTATCATCTGTTCTTATGACACTGTCCCATTGTTGATCGCTAAAATAAGGGATTTTAGAAATCAAACATGTACCTGCGATGTACCTTGGTAAGATAAGGACCGGATCTTTAGCTCTGTGCGTTTATTGCACACACAGAGGTAAGCCAATTCACACAGAAAAGGGAAACTAACACCCCTGTCACTCACCTCTCTTGTGCTGTGTTTCAGTGACTTATAGTGCCATGAGGCAGAATTAGGTGACACATGAGAACCAGTCCGTATGACCGCTGATCTGTGTATAAGACCTTAATCCCACCCCCAACTGTAAAATGTAAATGCTCCCACCCTGTCCACCTTACGGAGTTTAGGCCGGCAGAGGGGATGCACCACCCTGTCGGATGGCTTCCCATACATATGGAACTACGTTACGAACATATGGAAATCCGTCACGGAACACCTGGCATGCGCATAGTCATTGTCAGTCTGACAGCAAAATTCTGCATCTTGCGTGTGGAATTCAGTTGTCCTTATTAAGGGTGGTTGATTGTGGGACTGTCCCTATTCGTGGGCTGAAAAAGGGGCAGGGCTTACCGTGCCATTAGGCCCTGCCTCTTTTGAGGTCTGCAAATTGTGACAGTCCTGTCTCAGGTAAGGGGGTGGGGCCCATGTACAAATCCTGCACAAGGGTCTCCTCACTTCTTAAAACACCCCTGAAACTCACCCCTTAGTAAATCCAACTACAGCTATGTGCAGTGATTTTTACTGGCAAGTTTACTCGCCCCTTAGTAAATCTGGCCCATGGAAAACCACAGGTTGACATTGCCTGCTGTAGATCATCCATGTTCATTGTGCTGTATACCTGTTCTACAATATAAATCCTTTCAACCCTGACTCAGTTTAAATCGATCATCACTAGAGTTAAAATCAGCTAAAAGCTTATATTAACGTGATCTAGTCATGCCTTAGCACAATGTGATAATGAGGGCATAATGCCAGGAAAGGTGAAGCAAAGCTATTTCTTATGGAGGTCAGAATATGAGAGGATGAACCTGCAGCTTTCCCTCATTTAAATGGGCCATAAAAATCTGCAAGGTTGAAGGCTTCTACCAGACCTGGCTATAATCCCAACGAAAATTAGATTCTGTGCACAATATCAACATTCTCGTACTTTTTGTTCATTAACTGCAAAGAGAATTCTGCTCCACTCATACAAACTGGACATAATGAATATAGAATAGAATCACAAGCTGTATTTTTGATGTCTTAAAAAGTCTTTAGAGATGACTAAAATCTTTTACCTCATCCCTGCTTTGGTGCAAGTCTCGGCTTTTAACAGTCAGTGACATCTATATTGTAGAGAGGAAAGAGAAGTCTGGACCTGTTCTAGGGAGGAACTCAGGGCCGGTATCACAGATGAGTACTCCAGCAGACTGACATACATATGGAAATCTGCTGAATATTGGTATTATACATGCGCGGTATCAATATCCACATATCGGAACGCAGCCGCCCGCTGCCATTGCGAGTCCCCACTGTGAAGGCTGCATTACGAAGAAGGGACAGCCGAAAGTAGCTTTTTGGCTGTCCCTATTTCGAATGACAGTAGTGTTAGAATTTTTTTTTAATGAATGGGTGAGTATGCAATTTGCATACTCACCCAATCAATTTTGGAAAACATCGCCGCCGCCGCCGCTGGGGACTTAGGGTTAGGCTGCAGGGGTGGGGGGTGACTTAGGGTTTAGGATTAGGTTGCAGGGGGGAGACTTAGGGTTAGGCTGCGAGGGGGGGGCTTAGGGTTAGGCTGCAGAGGGGGGAGATTTAGGATTAAGCTGTGGGGGGGAGACTTAGGGTTAGGGAGTGGGTTGGGGAGTGGGATATTTACTTAGCATTTAAAGCACCGTGCCCGGTGTTTCGGGGATCGATTGCAATCGATATCCCAGCCAGTTCGGAACCGGCTGGAAAAGAATGGCCCTATCGAAATAGGGCCATTCGCAACAGGGACCCACACTCGCCCGATGCCTCGTTCTGAGCAGATATCAGTCCAATGCACAAGGGGCGTGTTCACTTCCCAGGAATCCAAGATACGCACAATCCAGTATTACGCACACTTGGAATACGTAAGTTAGGGTCCTGGTGACGGGTCAACCATCCACACGCACGGAAATTGGGGGAGTGTCCTGTTCTACTGTATGCAGGACTGTGGATTACCAATTCCATACACTAGCTGCACAGCATACAGAATTTGAGACTAACTCTGGTTCCGGTCCTCTGTGTGGATATAAGGGGATGGAGTGATAGTAATTCAGATGGTCAGTCTACCCTGCCCATAGAACAGGCACTTACCTGAGTAAACATCACATTTGCTTATTGTGGCTGCACTGCAAAAACTTACCATAACTTTCTCGGATAGGTTACTTTTGCAATGTGTTGATGTCCTTTCACATAAAATAAAATATGTCTGCCCTTTTCTATACATAAAATATCATCTTTATATTCTGATCACAAGAAAAGATCATTACCATCCTGCTTACATTTTTATTTGATACAGAATCCCTATATGAATATTTTATTAATCATCTGGAATAGAAAATAACAATTGTGCATATCTCTCCAGCAGTTTTAAATTCATGCCATAAAGAACTCAAAATAATTAGCTTAAATCCAAAATGCATGAGGTTTGTTCAGTAAAGTGACTGGATAAAGAGGAAAGTTAGACATTTGTACAACAGTATTTTCAGAAGTCGAGAAATGAGTCTCCCAAAAGGTTTTCTACGTTTAAAATTAAGTCAACGCCGTTAAACAATAAACAAGAGTTATTCTTCCATTAGGATTTGCATTTCAGTGATTTGAAATCTTTAAATTAACTGCAATTTTTTAGCTGACTTTCCTTGACTATATTTTCTAACTAATTACTAAGAAAAGTGTAATATTCTGTACTATACTTCTACCGTTCTGCACTTGTACTTAAAACTGCAATATCATTTTATTGTACCTAAATATAAAGGACCCAATCACACTGAATATTTCTCAATAGATACTATAAAAAAAAATCTAATGTAATTTAATGTTTAATTTGTCATTGTGTGCTACACTTCTTTATAATGAACTTTTCAGTGAATGGCATTAAATGTCATTAAATGAGCCATATAATGAACATCAGCTTTCAATAATGGTTGTACTCAGGATCCTTGCAGATATTAAAAGTTCTAGATATCCTGAAGTAGAAATTTAAATTTTAGACAATTAAAAGTCAATCCAGAAATGAATTGTTGTGTAAGGTGATAAAAAAAACAGTAAATCAGTACATTATAGTACTATATCACCTTAATAAATGCCATTTATTTTGGAGTTATTTAAATTTAAAGAAATTGTACAGTAAGCTCCGCAAAAATAATTGAAGCGTATTGAGGAATTATTCTATATGTTCATGTAAGTTACTAGATAAGGTATTTGTATGTTTTATTCCAGCTTGTATGATGCTACAGATCAGAGACTGGATTAAATAGCATGCGGGTCTGTGATTATCGGATGCATGGGGATAAGTAATTGCAGTCACTCCTCTTGCACACAGTCTGATCAGCCAATATAAGCTGTCAAAGCCCAGGGCACATGCCTGTAGTGATACACATTGGGTATAGACCTGTTGCATCCCCAGTTCCAACAGAAACAAAGGAAAGAAAATGCCCCAGCAACACTTTAACCAGTAACTATACCACTCTATCTGTAACATGAAATGCAGAAATGTCTGTTACACATATTTGCAAATATATGATAAGCCACCAGCCACCATTAAGGCCTTTCTGCTCAAGGTGGTTCTAACTCTAACAATGAGAGTCCCAATGTTGGGTCATATATATCAGGGTTGCCGACTTTTTAAGGCTTCCTTCCGGGAGATCCCGAAGGGAAGCCATTGATGCCTGCAAGGGACGGGGCTTAATGACGTGATTTATGCAAATCGCATCATTAAGCCCCGCCCCTGTCAATCACTATTGTGATCTCTAGTGTTCTAGGGGGTGAACGGGGCTTGATTACATCATCAAGTCCCGCCCGTCCCAAGTCGGGATGCCAGGAGAACTTCCCAAATTTTGTGAGTCTCCTGGATATTCCGGGAGAGTCGGCAATAGTGATATATATGTTGTTAAATTGAGAGCTAATGTACCACAGGAGGCACCCCTTAAAGTCTGAAAAATAGCTGCTGTGGAACAACATTCCCTCTTAGCTGCTGATCCCAGACAAGCCCCCAAACAGTACAGACACAAAATGGAAGTTGCTCAGATCAATTTATAAGTTAATGCAAACAGGTGCATGAAAGGCCGGGGAGTAATCTGCTAGCAACAGAAGCAAAGGAAAGATAATGCCCCAGCAACACTGCTATTAACAAGTAACAGACCATACCATTCTCTCTGTAAAATAAAACGCAGAAACGTCCGTTACACATAATTTGCAAATATATGATAAGCTACCAGCCACCGTCAAGGCCTTTCTGCTCCAGTTCCCAAATGCTGCTAGAATACAGGCAGCTACGGCTGCCTAGTAATTGAAATTCATTGATGTTGGCTACTGAGCTTAGGCGAGAGTGTGTGTGTCAGTGAAGAACAGCTTCAGCCGGGCGGTCACACAAACCGTGCTGTTGCTGGCAGTGACACACTGACACACTGTGAGAGAAAACTTATTCTCATGAGTGTTCCATTTCAGCCCCATTGGCTGCAGGACCTGATCCCGCCCCTTAGCTATAACAGGACTAATGATAAAGTAAGATTTTTTTTTTTATTTGTAAAAAAATATTAAATAATGTATTTGCTAATTTGCCACTAGCACTATACCCCTTTCCAGCAGGACCGGTATTGAGGGCTATGTGGGTCTGGGGCTGAAAATGATCAAGGGCTTGCACTATAGTATGCTTTGGAGGTGGTAGTCAGTCCCTGACATTCCTCCTTATACATTGCAGTGGGAGGCCTCGAGATCTGCAGTGTGTGGGGGCCTATTTTCATATGGAGACCTGGGGCTGGAGTCCCCTTAGCTCCATTGTTAATCTGGCCCTGCTTTCCTGGTCCCTTAGCCCTTGATTTACTTACCCGCATTTTTTAAAGATTCAGGTCCATGCGCTATGCCTCTTTGTTTTTACTATATTTGTGAGATATATATATATAGAATACACAGAACAAGCAGCACTCCCAGGATTTAAAAAAGTGATAAAGTTTACACAGGAATCAAGTCCAACGTTTCGGTTTATTAACCTTCTTCAGGGACAGAATGTGACAAATGGTACAAAATAGTGATCATATAAATAGCCTACTGGCTAATACATCACTCACCCCACCACCATACAGCGTGTCCCAGCTGGAACGCGCCAAATCTGCGATCCGTCCCATTATCGGGCATATCCACGAGGGAACTACATAGAGGAGATCCTGCGTGTAGGAACATGAGCGTTTACAAGAATGAGCAGCGATGGGCGTCATAGCGGGGGGCGGGCTTAGGCCAGTAATAGGATACTGGCCAATATTACTGGCCTAAGCTCATGACGCGCTGCTCATTCTTGTACACGCTCACGTTCCTACACGCAGGATCTCCTCTATGTAGTTCCCTCTGCTTCCTGGTTTGTCACACGTGGCGTTGTTTGTTTTTGTTGTCATGAGAACGGAGGCGCCGTTCTCATGACGTGCATATGCCCGATAATGGGGCGGTTCGCAGATTTGGCGCGTTCCAGCTGGGACACGCTGTATGGTGATGGGGTGAGTGATTTATTAGCCAGTCGGCTATTTATATGTTCACTATTTTGTACCATTTGTCACATTCTGTCCCTGAAGAAGGATAAGAATAAGACATTTCAAATATGAAAAATCTCCCAACACATCAATTGGTTTGTTTAATTAAATTTTAAAGTAAAAATTATTTTAAATGGTTTAAATGTATAATTCTATGTACATGTATATTTATAATGTATATTTATAATGTATTTTTGCAACTAACCTCACAATTTATCTAATATTTCTTAATATATCTTTTAATATTGTCTAATATTATTATAACTGTTTTTATTGTATAACCTTGTTTTTCACTTACATTGTAGTTCAGTCTGTATATTTGTAAGTATGTCCTGACAGGACATTATCTATGATGGTGATAGTATTAATGGAGGAAATATGACCTGAAAGGGTTAAGCCTTGTTACTATAAAGCACCCTCCTTGTAGCTCCACCTTATCCCCCTGACGAAGTCCGCCTCCCGGAGGAAACGCGTAGGGGCGGGGCTTACCAGACGCCTCCCACGGTCCATGTGTCACCCCCGCAAGACTGCCAGACTGTTTACATCATACTCGGACGGAGTCCATTAGCGGTATTTTGGCTTTGAATCGAGCGGCGAGTATTCTTTGTGTGACTTCTACATGCTGTTTTTTACTTTGTGATGGTACGTTTTTAGATCAGAAGATCGATTTGAAAATAAAAGTTTAATGCACTATCAGCGCTCCTGTCCTTTCTCCTTCCATTTTAGAAACTAGAAGAGACTAAAAGATCTTTTCATATCTGGACATTTGGATGCTGCGGCTGCAAACACCCTGAAGCAGCCTAGTGCTTTTAAAAGGACGTATTAACCTGCCTTTTCTCCTACACGTGTGTAAGAGTTTATTGCTACATATAAAATTAAAATTAAATATACCCCTTTCAGCCCTGCTTGGCACTTTTGATGTCCAACCAGCCAGTGGTCACTGTTTATGAGCCACTGGGGTGAAGTATTCCTCTGTGTGCATTTTTCTAGACTATGACTGCATTAGATAAATAGATCACCATGGAATGAATGCACAGGATATGTGATTTCAGCCATGAATGAGCAGGTTATGATCTGCAATAGAACTGTGGTTTCCAGATCAGCTTTTTACACTCAAGCAAACAAGAAAAGGACATAGAGTGTGAATAAAAAAAAAATAACTTGATGTAGGAGAAATTAATCTAAGAAGAACGGCCAGGCAGGCAAATGTACTGAGATTATTATGAACTCTATCTTTTAGTCTCTCTTATGGCTGTAAATCAAATGTGTATATCTTACTGGAGGAAAACAACAAGAGGGATATAAACTATATTTATATGCCTCTCTCGTTATATGCTTTTAGTAGATCTTAGTCCCCTCCAGCTGTCTCTTTCTTGATATATTAGAGTAACAAATCGTCAAACCAATGGCATCTTGATTACAACCATGTAATATATTTCATGAGTGAGACAGTAATATAATACACTGTGGTTATATATTATAGACCGAATTGACAGAAAAAAAGCAAAGAATTTTAAACAATAGAGATTAGAAAGCAATGTTTTTCAAACATATGTAGAATTAATTTGCAATCACATAGGCACTCACAAAAACATCAAAAACTATGAGTTTTATGACCTTTGCGATATAACAAAAAATATTGTAAAATAGAGAATAGACTCAGGTATATTGGTGTTATCCGATGCAAAGTTTAAATGGTTCCGCACAGTTTAGGTTTAAACAAGTATATTTCTTATAGGTTTACACTATTTGTGGTCTGTTGAGTACAACCACTTCTGAGAAAAATGAAGAAGGATGAAATGTAAATCTGCAAACGGGAATACAATAGTAGTTTGGAATGTTCTCTTAATTTTAGAAGTCATGCAGTGGAGGATCTAATAGAAAGCTAATAGGACTGGATCCAAATTTAAGTAAATGCTTGAACTTAGTTACTCCTGGGCTAAGCCATGTTGATTGCAGGGGGAGTCAAGTTAATTGTATTCTTTGCATGCAGGGATATATCTTTGAATTTCTTACTGCACACAGATACTGACCTGCTT
>WWET01004996.1:53371-63700 GCA_011038615.1 Limnodynastes dumerilii
GAGCGATTATCGGCCCAAACGTACGATTATCGTGGATTGGGCCAAATATCGCTCTAGTGTATGGTACAGATTTTTGTGGAAAACGTTCCAAAAACGCTCTGCCCCGATTATCTCATCGCATGGGAATCTTAAATGATTATTGTTTTTTGTTAGAAAAATCATGCAGTGTGGGCATTTACGATAATCATTCAAGATTACCATGGAGAGAGGGCAGAGCGCTTCAGAACCCCACATGCTGATAGGCTGCAGCGCTATGTCCGCTCTCCCTCTGTCTGGCTATATAGCGCTGTATAGCCAGACAGAGGGAGAGAGGACACAGCGTTGCAGCCTGTCAGTGTGAAAGCTGGGTCTCCTGTCAAGATTGACAGGAGACATAGCCAATCAGAGAGAGACTGCATCCAGCCAATAGGCTGGCTGCAGGCTCTACAACAGAGATTATCGCCCCAGTGTATGGTGCCGATATCGGGACTTTTCCCCAGGGGAAAATCGTCCCTTTTATCGGCAGCAACATGCTGTGAGCGATAATCGCTCTAGTGTGTGCCCAGCTTAATACTGTTTGCAGCAGATGAAATCAATTTTTGCAGTATTCCCGGTATGTCAATGTCTATTGTAATCCCTAGGGTGGGTCGGGATTTGATGAAGTCATTAAGCCCCACCCACCCCTGGAACACTAGGAGTAGTGATTGACAGGGGGTGGGACATAAATCCCATAATTAAGCCCCGTCCCCTTGTTGGAATCTATGGCTACCCTCCGGGATCTTTAAAAGGTCGGCAACCCTGCTCTAACTAAAGTTCCGACCAGATGATCCAACCGGGCGCAGAATAGAGAGCTGCTGTCAGTCTCATTGTGTGCATTGAAGAAGATAAAAGTAGGTACCCAGACCTCATTGCTGGTGGGAAGGGGCTCACTGTATGGCTGTATGTCCACCAGAGAAGTCATGTTTGTATGAATAGTGAATATTATGGCCAAAAGTTCCTTACCCAGAATACGGAATTGAGAGAGACATTGAAGAGAATTCAAAGGATGAGAGAGATAAACTGACACTCACGTGTAATTTTAACACCAAGTGTGAAATCCGTAGGTGCTGATACGCTTAAGTGTCCAGATTCCTGCCCTAACTATTACAATCACGTAATTAATGTAACAGGGCTTTCCCCACCTGTCCCATCATTAGCATGTCTATCTCTGTGCGTAATGGGGGAAAGCACCCTTTTCAGAAGAGCAGGGGTATGTAAGGTTAATTACGGGTGTCGTGTGTCTGGCATGCACCTTCGCCCGTAGTTAGGCTGTTGATCGTAGGCTCGTAAGTACGTTCAGAGCTTCCGGTCTTAACATCTGCAGCGCGCATGTGCAGAACATGCAAAACAGCGTTTTTACGACTCCGGCTAGCGTAAATATGCTAGCGGTCATAGCTCTGGATCTGGTCCATTGTGCACATGCTATACCTCTCTCACATGGGAGAGGAGCCAGTGTATTAATTACACGTTTATTGGGTGGAGTAAGGTGATTTATAACTAAGGTATTGCATTGGCTCTAGCCAACCCGGGCTGATATTATTACCAAACAAAGCTGGCAAAATCATCATCAGAATTTTAGATATATAAATACTTATAACTAATGTTAACTATTTCAAAAGACTCCAAACTAAAGTTTCCAATAAACTGTGTATTGTGTATTCCTGTTTTGGTGACGATTTGGGTAGACTATTACATTGCGTGGAGTCCCTAAAGCATTATTGTATACTGCTCTTACCATACTATGGGCCAGATCAAGACTTAAGTATGACAGCACATTTACGCATGCAGGTAAGTTTGCTGTCGTACTTAAATAAATTTGGCTGTTGAAACGTACGTAAAAAATGTTGGAGGGTTTGCTACAGCCCATGCAGGAGATAAGATAGAAAGTTTAGAGCACCAGACAGATTGCCTTTTGGGAATTGTAGTACACGCTGGATGAGAGCTCCATGATTCAGCAAACTACATTTCATATAAAAAAAGAAACATAGCCAATCACAATGCAGTAAATGACTCTGATTTTGTCCAATCAGAACACAAGGGGCTGGAAAATTAGCTGAATGATCAGTTAGTGGGCAGGGCTAATCGCTAAACTGTTATCCCTGCATGTGAGAAAAAAAATAGAAGACTTGCCTGTCAGCCCCTCATTAATGTAATCTCTAGACAGCCTGTCATGCCCTTAGTTGCTTCTGGAGACTGGATTTAATAGGCCTGTTTTCAAATGAAGGCCTGGTACTGTAGTCCCTTCAGCCCCCAATTTTAGACTCCGGTTACACTCTGTGCCTCTGAGCCTGTGTGGTCTGTTTAAGGCCCGGCACTGAGTCCAGTGGATGACATTCATCCTGCTTGATTTCAATACTACAAATGTATACAATCTATTATTGCCCATGCCTTGATCTCCATGACCACCCAAAATGCACAGTGAACATAACCCCCCCTTTCCCAAATCTCCTGTTTAGACTCTCTGGGGCTGATTCAGAGATGCGATTGCGAAAAGATCGCAAATATACGCACCTTAGCTAAGATCTTAGCAGGTTCCAGCCCACTGCATAAAGAGTCACTCCCCTTGCAAACAGCGGTGGATCTTAAACTTAGACCACCATTGAATAGCCCTAACTCTGCGCTGTCATTTGGGATCTTAAGTGACGTGGTAGCGTTCATTTAAGATCCTAAGTGTCAGCCCGCGCCCACTTCCCCTCATTTCCCTGCCTCCCCCCGCCCATTTCCATGCAAATCCTTAAGATCTTAAAGATTCGCAGCACTTAAGATCTTAAGGGCTTGCGTGCGATTCAAACTTACGCTCTTAGCGAATTTACGCTCCTAACCTACGTAGACGGCGTTGCACTATTACTACGCATGCGCAGTAATGCAAATTTTCTAAGATCTTAAATATACGCTCCTAAGTGCCGTGGAAATCGTATCTCTGAATCAGGCCCTCTATCCCCCTTGGAGATCTCCTTGCTTCAGTGAAACCTCTTTCTGTACCACTTAGGTATAAGGCGCTCTGCCATGAACTCTGTTCTGCTCTGTAGATTCCCCTTGTTGAGGAGATCTGATATGTGTTAGAGATTATTGTAATAAAATATCTGGATTGCCTGATTGTACTTGTTACTGTACTTGTATTTTCTTAACTCATCCAAGTCTGTATATGTATGGATCCTTTTAATATAATAAAAACATTTAAACAAAACAAAACAAAATAACTCTACATGACTTTCTTTTGCATGAACCTTAGTTTATGTGGACTAAGTTATCAAACCCTACCTCCTGCTTTTAAGCCTTCTCATTGGTAATGAATTCCATCCATTATATTGTGGATGCACGTGCATTTATTTTCTTAACTAAATTAACCCTGATACATTATGTAAACTGGTGTGAGTCCAACTCTGCCTCAGTTCCATAGATTTCATCTATATACATTCACACTGTAATTAAATAAATAGGTTGCAAAAAGTTGCAATATAATAATAAGGAAATAAATATAGAAATATATAGTCTGACTTAGTACAATGACTTGCTTTTAATTTGCATGTTTCAAAACCATGGTAGATGCAAAATCGTATATTGCCATTTGAAACACAGCTTTAAAGGCCTTTTATGTCTATACTATAATATGTCTATACTACTACTAAAATACAGTAGAAAATCATTTACAAATAATTTCATGGGCTGGGTTTTATTGAAGGATGATTGGATGTTTATTAATTTCCCACATTAATAACGTAGCAAATTTTAAGTCAGGTTTAATATATTTTATAGTTTTATTATATTTAAATTTAATAGAAAAGTTAAAAGACAGTCTTATAGGTAGGTTCCTAAATATATACGCACCTAATAGCAATGAAACTCCCTCGGCATGCCGCCGGTTTTCAGGTTCTTATGTGACTTACGAGTGTCATAGGGCTCCTTTAACTGTAAGTTCACATTTGAATGCGTAGGGCGTCTACTTAAGAACTTAACTGCATAACCGCGCCTTCATTTGGTCATTTAAATGCCTCTCTCCACCCAAATCTGTGTATCTGCCTAGTTACTTATTCATGTAATGCCCCTTTTTGCGTATGTTACTACGAACCTAGAGACTTTAGGTGCATAATGTATAAGGAAGTAATTGGCATGCGTAAGTCCAACGTAAACAGCGTATAAAAGTTACTACGCATGCGCAGTGCATCCGTTCTTAAATATATGCACCTAAAACCACGCAGATTCTTAAGTGTGAATCAGGCCCATTGTTAGGAAGAAACTTTACTTAATGGACTGGGAGGCTCTTGCCATTGCTTGTATGGATTTCCAGGACCCTACCTGAAGATTTCCAATCATTTAAATTAGGGATGGATCAGAAGTCTGAATAGCGTGGCAAAATGTGCGTAGAAAATGCCTATACTGTAAAATAACATCCCTAACCACCCCTCCCTGTGCTAACCACTCACCACGCCTCACAGAGTGCATGTAACACACAAAACCAGTTCTCTACATATCATGGGGATCTGATACCCCCATGTGCAAACACAAAGGCGGATGTTTTACAATAAAAACGATTGGGAAAGGCTCTCTTTTCTTAAATCTGGATCCGGTCCAATATCATTATCCCAAAAAAAATAACTTGAAAAGTTTACCTTAACAATCAATTAAAAATATTTCATTATAACTAACAAATCACACACAACACATGCACAATATTCATTCATCAGACTTTATTAAATATGACTTTTTAAATGTATTTTATGCTGCTAAATTAAGCTTAAAAGCCATGATGGGTAACTGACATTAGTTTTAGCAATAAGTTAATTTGAATTATTTGTGGTTGAAAATTAATTAAAATAAGAGCAATATAAATTTGTAATAAAATTGGTATCACTTTAATTTGGAAAAACGTTACTAGAATTATATCGGATTTGACAAAACAGTAAAAAGAATTGTCCAGACATTAACATTCACATTAGAGCATGTGTGTCATTCCAATATCTTAAAGGTCATTTATTGCAAATGCATTTTAATCAAAGGAGCAAAGAGCAAGAACAGGGAATCACTTAGTTTTATGTGATTAATAAAATAAGCTATTCTCTACAAACTATTCTAAGGGGCTTTATAATCACTGCATCGACCATGAATTAAGGATTTAATGTAATTTTTATTTTCTGTAAGTACTTGATTTTACATTCGTCTCCTATGCATCTAATGTTTTAATTACCTATTTGTTAATTTTTATTTAATTTTGTAGCCGTATGACAAATTAAATTGATTTAATTGATGCCATTGAGAAGTTAAACTACTGTTGCTGTGTTTGCTAATTTGTCTTAAAAGACAATTTAACCCTAGAACACTAACCTTAAAAAAATAACGGCATCGCTAACTATGTGTCTGAGAGACCCAACTGTTTAGACCTGCACTGTTCAGAAAGTAATCAATGAATATTTATTCTAATAACATACATATGTTTTAGAACTCAAGGGAATTATCAACAGAGAGGTTACAAATTTGATTTCTGGACTAGGCCTCTGTGGATTTTCTGTGCTCTCTGCATAGGTTTCCTCACATACTCCAAAAACATGCTGCTGACTAAATTAACCCAGATCTGTGTGTTTATATATGTGTTAGGGAACTTAGAGTGTAGCTCCAATGGGGACTGATGTGAATGTCAAATATTTTCTGTAAAGCACTGTGAAAAAGTAGTGTTATATAAATAAGCATTAATAATAAGCATTATTATTATTTATAATAATAATAATAATAATAATAATAATAATAATAATAATAATAATAACAGTCTACAGGACTTTCTGTAATTTGCTCCTGAAGGCCTGTGGTGCTCCACCCACTATGTAATGTCATTCTGTTCCCCAGGGTTCAGTACTTGGTCCAGTACTATTTAATATCTTTATAGGTGATATTGCCTGTGGTATTGAGGGGAAAATATGCCTATTTGCAGATGTCACAAAGATACGTCACAAGCAGACAGGAGGGGTACAGAAAATGAGGGATGACCTAGGTAGACTGGAGGAATGGTCAAGAGTGTGGCAACTGCAGCTTAATGCCAAAAAATGCAAAATCATGCATCACCCAAAAGCTCTGTATATCATTACTGGCATTACATTAGAAACTACTGAGGAGGAAAGGGATCTAGGAGTCATTATTTCATGTGACTTAAAGGTAGCCAAGCAATGTAACAAAGCAATGAGAAAGGGAAGTCAGATACTTGGTTGCATAGGGAGAGGAATTAGTAGCAGAAAGAGAGAAGTAGTGATGCCCCTTTATAAATCATTGGTACGCCCTCACCTAGAATACTGTGTTCAGTTCTGGAGGCCATATCTCCAGAAAGACATAAATACATTAGAGACCGTGCAAAGAAGAGCAACTAAAATGGTACATGGCCTTTGTAACAAATCATACCCACTTTCTATGTTTCTAACAGTCTTTATTTATAGTTATATATAACTATTATATACTATATATACTGTTATATACTTAAAGTCAGTAGTACTTTCAACAAGATGAAGGACCGGCATGGGTGCTGATATATAAGTAACCACACCTACGTCTCTAGGTCCACTCCTGCCCCCCCCCCGTTTTTAGGTGCCTAATGGAACTTACAAGTGCGATAGGCTACCTTAAATACCTGTGCACATTTTTCCTCTTAAGAAGAGAATGACTAGCCCTCCCAGCCTAATCTACATCCCTCCCTCCATTCACTTTATCTATGCACGGCACACCTCCTCTTTTGCAAAAAACTATGTGTGGTCTTTTAAAGAAAGTAGTAGTTAACCTACATACCTAAAGGCTGCGTAGCTTGCATAGTCAGTATGACTACACATGTTCAGTAGTCTTTTTCTTATAAATATGTACCCAAGAAGCAGCGGCTTCTTAGGTGTGAATGTGGCCACTCAGAATTTCTGGAACTAGCAGTGCCCCATAAAGAATAAATTAAAGAATGTGTTTTTTGTTTTTCTTTAAATTTTACTAATACCACTATTACTGCAAGACTCCTGCTTATAATAATGTAAGGAGCTTCTGTGCTTTCAGAAAGGTGCTTACTATTTTATTTCCTCAATGTAAGGGTAATACTCACCGAGGCACATAGTCTAACAAGAGGCCAGGTGTTTACTGGAGCCCCTAATAGTGGGGAAAGGCTTGGCTGCAAGCCAGAGGTAGGTTGCGTTATTCAATGGTGAATATCCAGGAACGCTGAGAACACAGCAAGGGTACCTGAAGAGTAGTCCAGAGGGCCGTCACTGGAAGGGAAGCTAGGAGAGACCCACACCTGTGACGGATAGCGGAACACCCAACAGACAATGATGACAAAGGCCCTGATTCACACTTAAGAAGGCTTCCAATTTTAGGTGCGTATATTATAAATGGATGAAATGCGCATGCGTATGCGCTGTAACTTTTTTATACGCTATTTGCGTTCGGATTTTAGGTGAACGGATCGACTGCGCATGCGTAGTAATTTTTCTATGCTTTTAACGTTGGATTTAAGTGCGTAAATTCCTTACTTATGCACTGCATACCTTAAGTCTCAAGGTTCGCATTAACAGCCGCAGAAATGGGCGTTCTATGAATAAGTAAATAGGACGCTACGCAGAAATGGGTAGAGGGAGGCATTTAAATCATGCAACAAAGGCGCGGTTATGCACTTGTGTTCCTAAATAGACGCGAAACTACAGTTAAGGGAGCCCTATGGCACTCGTAAGTCACATACGAACCAAAAAACCGGGTGGGGGGGGGTGACATGGGATATCATTGCTATTAGGGGCCTGATTCAGAGATCCGATATTAACGATAGTTAGGTGCGTATATTTAGGATCGGATCGATTTTGCATCAACTGCGCATGCGTAGTAATAGTGCAATGCCATGTACGTTGAAGTTAGGGTCGGAAATGCCTTAAGGTCGGACTTGTGAATCGGTCGGGAACAATTGCGATGCTAAGTCCAGTGGACAGCTAGGAACCAAAGGATTTGCATAGAAATGGGCGGGGGGAGGCATTGAGATGAGGAAAAGTGGGAGCGAATTACAGACATAGGACCCTAAATATACGCAACTATTGCACATAAGGTCGGAAGTGAGTGCGGCCAGATAGGGCAAGTCAATGCAGGTCTAACTTTAGGTCCGGCCGCTGTTTGCAAGGGGAGTGACTGTTTATTCAGTCGGATGTAACCTGCTCCGACCTGCCACTTAGATGCGTATATTTGCGATCCCATCGCCGACGGATCTCTGAATCAGGCCCTAGTTGCATATATTTAGGAACCTATTGCGTTCTTAAGTGTGAATCAGGTCCAAAGAAACTGACCGAGGTACTAGGCACACAGGAAGGGACCCACACAATAAGGGCAGAGAGCGCAAACAACCGGGAAGGAGAGGCTAGGATAAAGGGAACTGAAGGGTAAACACAGGAAAACAAAGGGAGCAGCCAGGGAAGCAAACACACAACAAGGGCAAAGATAGAGCACAGATAGAGAGAGATAGACTGAGAAATTAAGAGAGAGCAGGCAGAAACACACAGGCTCATAAAAGGTCATTTTAGGCATAGAAAATGAGGAAAATGACGGCACAAGAACTTGAAACACTAAAAAACAGGCACAAGGAACTGGGGCAATGTGAAGGATGCTATAACAAGCAAGGTAGCAAAAAGTTCCTGCTGGCTATTTACAGGGAAACTGGCCAATCAGCAAACACTAACTGGACCAGTCCCCTGCAATGATAAGCAGGCGTCCCGGCTTTAAATCAACAGCCAGGAGTAAACACAACTGCTCGCACCCCACACTAGTGGGGAAGAAGTGACCACTGCCACTAATGAATACGAGGAACCTGGTTGCTAGGCGACAATCGGAATCACTCGCACTGAACCCCCATACGAGCTCAAGCAGCTTTTAACACTTAAAAATTAAAATAACACTTAAAATATTAAATATTCTAACTGGATTAAAATGGTTATTATAATGTGATAACAGTATGGACTTGAATCATGATATTTATTTAAATGGTAAATGATGCATGTCTCAGAATATTTCTAAATATTTCATTTCATAAACACTGCTTTTCCATGTACAGTTTGGTCAAACCTAAATAAGTGCCCAAATCAGCATCATGCTTAATGAGTCCTCTTATGTACTGTAGTTTTAAGCTCAAATATTGATTTGTGCAGGTTGTTAAAATAAAAATGTAATTGTAAGACCATAAAATAAGGTACGATTCCCTTATTTATATATTCGCAAATAACATAGTTATGAACGTTTATGAAAAATTCATGTATTGCCTGTAAAGGATGACGAGGGAATGCCACGTTGCAAAGAGCGCGGAAATGTGAACGCTCCTATTCATGCGATCGCATGTGTGCGAGCGCACTGGAGCGCGCCCATTCATGCGAACGCACGAGCGTATATATTTTCGCGCCCTTTTACGTTTGTATTTTTAAATATACTTTCCACGAATGTTAAAATTGTGTGATTAATTGTAAATGTAAACTTTAATTTTTGCATTGGTTTAAACTTATTTAATTAACTTTTCCATCTATGTATGTTAATATGTAATGTTTGTACTTGCTAGAATCCTTGTGATAAGGTGCGCATTTTAGTGTTAGTTGTAAAATTGTCGCTAAATGCGGTCGCAAAATATGAGCAATCATAAAAGTGTTGAATATTCCTGTCACTGTAAAGGGATCAGATTTGTTTACTTTTCATTCATTGGACAATGGGATCCCACCAATGGGATCCCAGGGATAAGAGATCCAATAAACAATGAGCTATGATGATGTCATAGCTCCATTGTTCTAGAATGAATAAAAGCTGACTTTTAGAGACAGACAGCAGAGGAGTTCTGGATTGAAGCCTTAAGAATGGACAGATCTGATCCCTGAATACACTGGTAAGAATCTAATGTATTTTTGGCTATTGTAACATATGTTTGATTGTTAAATTGAAGTAAATATGATGTGAATATTTTTGGAACACAACCACGTCTGTTTTTCCTTATTGCCACATACGCATCTATTGAATTACATTGCGTATGCTATTATTGGTTCGCATTGCGTGCGTCACTATTAATTCGCATTGCGTGCGAATTTATTTGCGTATTGTTATTATATGCATGTTATGCTATTAGTATTTTTGGCTAACATATGTTTGATTGTTAAATTGAAGTAAATATGATGTGAATATTTTTGGAACACAACCTGCGTCTGTTTTTCCTTATTGTCACATACGCATCTATTGAATTACATTGCGTATGCTATTATTGGTTCGGTTCGCATTCGTCACTATTAATTCGCATTGCGTGCGAATTTATTTGCGTATTGTTATTATATGCATGTTATGCTATTA
>WWET01004996.1:65963-80658 GCA_011038615.1 Limnodynastes dumerilii
ACACATGGGGGGGGGGGCGGGAGCGGGGGGCACATGATGGGATTACTGGAGGCGGCTGGAGGTACATGATGGGAGCACTGGGGGAGCTGGAGGCACATGATGGCAGTAAATAAGGGGGTGCCAGTCCCTTACTTTGCCAGGGGCGCTGGACCTATAGATACACCTCTGGGTGTTGGTTAGTAGGATTCTCACTGAATTACTCGGTCAACATTAGGAAGCTCTCTGTATTGTATAATGGTCACTAGGAGACTCTCTTTATTGTATAATGGTCACTAGCAGGCTCCCTGTATTGTATAATGGTCACTAGGAGGCTCTCTATTGTATAATGGTCACTAGGAGGCTCTCTGTATTGGGTGATGGTTAGCAGGATGTTTGTGCTCCTGGATAGTAGTGATGTTGAAGCTGGGTGGGTATTACTAGTGTGCTTTCTGTATGGGGCACAGTGTATGCTTTGTGTGTATAAGACCATGGGTTCAATCAACAGCATCTCCATGTTTTGTTAATTATAATCAGCATGGCTGAAATGACAGCTATCAGTTATCACAAGAAACAAAGCAGCCACAGTCCTGTAGAAACCACCATAATGATCAGTGATATAGTACCCAGACCCCATATCTACATATATAAAATCCATTCTGCTCCTCACCGTCATACGCATGCGCAGTAGTGTCCACACACTGGGGCGCTACTGTGCATGTCCTACAGTGAGGAGCAGAAGTGACCCATAAAATGTTGGGGGGCTGGAGACACATTATGGGGAATACTGGGGGGCTGGAGACATTGGGCTGGGTCCAGAACAACGTCCCTCAGCAGAAATATGTCCGTAAGATGCCTATGACAGTTACGTAGTATGCGTACTTATGGTTTCGTTACATAGATTGCATATACTCACTCTACATAACGAAACAATGCGTAGATTACGTAAAAAATAGTTACTACGCATGCGCAGTAACTGTCATAGGCATCTGACAGACGTATTTCCGCCGAGGGACATTGTTCTGGATCCGGCCCATAGTCCTTTATATTCTTGTTAGGGTACATTTCTTGATTTTATTATTATGAAATTATATTCTCTTTAAGCAAGGTATATTGTAGTTTATTATTTTATTTTTCTCTTTACTTCATTACGATGTAATTTTTTTTCTCAATTCTCTGGTAGGGGTCAACATAACTCTCTCTTGGTATTATATTTGCAATTGTCTCCCACCTTCACTTTTTTTCTGCTAGTTTTTGTTTTTCTGAAGATTGTGGCAAAATATCACAGAAGGTCAGAGGTTCAAATATCACAGAAGGTCAGAGGTACCTGATTAATAGGGAAACACAAAACCTCAAGTGTCAAAGTGGGCACTCTCACACCTTCTTATTCTCTCTCCTCCCTGTCCCTTAGCTCAGTTTCTCGACGAGTGTCCTAGAAATTTACCAATGCACTCTTGCTAGTCTAGCAGGCCCTGCTCCGATAGCTGAAATGTCGAAATCATTTTTTGTTTTGTTGTATTCATGTTTTATTATTGTATCTATTAAAGCATATATTTGTAACCACATGGGAAGTCACCCTACTCAACCTTCAGCCTTTTCCAAGTTTTCAGGATTCTAAATCAGATTGATGGCTTCTCTGGTGTTCCTTTTGTCTCTGTGATGGTTGAGTTGGTTTTGCACTCCACGCATTCTAACTCCATGTACAATCCACACCCCCTCTCTTACTAATAACTTTATGGAACGTCAGGGGTTTAAACACATCCATTAAGCAAAAAAAGGTGTCTCTACATTTACATAAATCTAAAATCGATATAACTCTTCTACTAGAGCAGGGGTGGAGAACCTTTTTCTGCCAAGGGCCATTTGGATAATTATAACATCATTCACGGGCCATACAAAATTGTCTGCTTAAAAGTTTGCTATATTTGGTTAAAAATATAACTCACTCCTAATGTGCGCTTTGGAAGAAAGAGATCCAGCTGATACCACGTGCAGGCTGCTCCCCAATGAGAGTTCCCTGATCAGGATCCACAAATATGGAGAGTTTCAGGGTTTCAGGGTCTCAGCTGCCAGCAGCCGATCAGGATCAGGAGCCTGCAAGACCCTGCCGTGTGATGCAGCCTTCACCTCCGGAGTGCTGGAAGTGGGCAAAATGATTTTGTGGCCCAGTGGACTGGAGCTCAGGAGATCTCATCTGGCTTGCAGAGGGCCAGACCAAATAATATTGGGGGCCTTATACGGCCCTCGGACCGGAGGTTCCCCACCTCTGTACTAGAGAAACACTGGAAAAATCGTGATATACCTACTTTGAAGGCTGGTTAGAGTAGGGATTATATGATCTTGACATACCACACTTAAGGTCTTGGAGCAGCGTTTATCCTGGCAAAATCAGTAGACATTTTGATAGGCCCAGAGGGGAGATATTTGATTGTAAATCTCAAAATACATAATACCTGGTACACAGTTTTAATATTAAAATGTTCAACTTTGCTCAAAAATAATTTTTTCTGAAAATTTCTAATCTAATTCTTCAGCAGAATAATCTAAATCTAATTATTGGAAGGGACTTTAATTCGGTGGATGACCCTACATCTGAAAGGCTACATAAAACAACCTCTTCTCCCTTCTTGGGCTGCAGAGCAATGCTTGGCATGGTGGACCACTGTTACGACACTCCAGGTTTACCTCGTTGAGAACCGAAGTGGTCGTGGAGAGATTAGTAGGTTGGTGTGGTACTCCGGGATTACCTCGGTGAGAACCTAGGTGACCAAGGGAGAAAGAGAGAGTGACCGAGTTGACTACAGGGGCACATGGTCTTTATTATCGGGTGGTTTTCACCAGAGCCCCTGATGGTGGGGATGGAATTGGGTGCGGCCCAATAACCTGGTTGTGCCCCGTTGAACATGACCCGTGGGAAAGAGAAGTAAGACACCCGAGGTGAGTACCCAAAAAGGGATAGAGGTGAATTCCAGAAAGGAGGGAGCAGGGCAGGTTGGAAGGAACTGGCCTGCGACGGATGACAATTAACACTGAACTGGGTACGATAGACGGAAGATGGTTCACAGGACAGGACTAGACGGACAAGGGCTTGCACACGCACAAACATACGGCGGGACCCCCGAAGGGGTATCAGGCATACACTCCAGGAAAAGAGCTGGCAAATGGGAGAGGAGAATACAAGAAGGAGGGAGAATAGGGACTGGACACACTAGAAAAATCAGGCAGGAATAAGGCAAGGATAATGGGCAATTAACAATCAGATCACTAGGCATAAGCACTAGGCACATGAATATAGCAGACAATAGCACTGAGGACAGAAGCTATAATCGGCACCAGGCACATAGAGGGGAAGATTTAAATAGAGGCTGCAACAAGATGATTGGCCCGCAGGGGAGCAGAGGAACGCTGATAGGTGCTTCCCCTAACGGGGAACTAGCAATGAAGGAGGAAAGCGCGCGCCCGACAGACTGCCAGGACGCACGTGGAGTTTGCTTACATGCCGTCTGAGCGTCTTCGGTGATGTCCGGAACTAAGGTAAGCAGTGCGTCGGCCAGAGCAGAAGCACCGCAAGGAGAGGCAGCAAAATGTAACAACCCCTTGATTCCCCTGCAATCAACATGGTTTAGCCCAGGAGTAACTAATTTCAAGCACTTACTTAAGTCTGGATCCAGCCCACAGTTATCTCGGATTATGCCAAGACCATGGTTTCTCTACAACTTAGCTGTACGGGCACACTTTTGGAGGTTTCTGGGTTATTTATATAAATCAGATGACTTTATACAATACTTTTGCCTTAAGTTGACCAACTATGCTGATTGCAACCTGGAACACTGTCACCATCCGGTCCTCATTTGGAGTCATATAAGGCTGCTACGTGGGTACATGTGATTAGCTAAGTAGCCAGTCACAGTCATGAATCTCGGAAAAAACAAGAGGCATTGAGGAAAACGGCAAGATAGCTATATTAGATCTATGTACAAAATATGAGTGAGGAATCGTTATGCGATTATAGTGAGGCCTGTCGGATCTTAAAGACTTTTTGACTTTATAGGCCCAACGTCACATAAATTTTATGAGAAACAAATACTTTAGATGTGGGAATAGGGAAATAGGGAAGGTAAATGTGTGGCTAGAAGATAGAGGACAAATCGTCCCAATCAAAGTAACACCTTACAAATGCAGCGGAAATTGCAGAACTATTCTCAGTTATATTCTCAGGAACCTAATGACCCAGATTTTTGACAGAGGCTTGCGTTCCTCCCCTATCTCAAGATCAGGTTGACATGCTAGAGGGTGACATAACTGTTGAAAAGATAGTGTGATAAAAAAAATCTACATTTACAGAAGTCTCCAGGCTCCTCTCTTTGTGGAACTTGGTGTTACCTTCTGCACCATTGTGTGTGTGTGTGTGTATATATATATATATATATATATATATATATATATATATATAAAAACAAAACACGGCCTGGCACTCTAGCCATTACCCAGCGACTAACCATAATCTCCTATCTTTAAAATAAATAAATGTCACAGAATTAGTTACAGATATCTGCAGACATGTGATAAGCCAACTACCACTTACAAGGCTTCTCTGTTAGGTGGTCCTAACTCTAAACTTTAGAGTCCCAACTATGGGTCACATAGTATATATATATTAGGTTGCCTATCATCTGCGCCTCTGTTTTAATATTATTTGGTTGCTTTCCATTTGCACCTCTGTATTATTATTAGAGTGCTTACTATCTGCACCTCTGTATTATTATTAGAGTGCTTACTATTTGCACCTCTGTATTATTAATGAAGTGCTTACCAACCGCACTGCTTACCCTAATGCCGTACTTCCGCATTGGGTGGTAGCTTCTGTCTCCATGTCTGGTACCTCTCTTGTTGTGTTGGTGAAAACTAGTGTCTACCATGCTGTACCTTACCTTCCGTCTTAGTACTGCAGTATTGGTTACCATCTACCGGGGGCCGTGACCTACTGGGTGTCCTGCAGCCCAGACTATCCCCATCATCAGGGGCTCTAGCGAAGACCAGGCCCCAGTTAGACTGTAATTATCCTTTAACCCAGTGGTTCCCAAACTTTCTCAGTTCAAGGCACCCTTACGGTCTCCATATTTTTTCATGGCACCCCTAAGACAAAATAATTACCAAGCAGTCCCATTTTAAAGTATTTGAGTCAAAATAGCGTAATAACTATTTAGGTAAAGACAGAAATACTTATTAAATTAGACATCAAGAGGTTTTTTTAAGCAATCAAAGCTTTACAAATATAAACAGATCTTAGTGCACATTTTAATGAAAATGTGATTGCCCTTCTGCAAGGTTACCTGATTCAGATATACTGTGTATACAAATTTGACGAGTGCTAACATTGCAACTGTTAGATAGGAAATGTGCAGAGCGCTAACCTTGCAACTGTTAGATGAGAAATGTGTATTTTTACTTATATGTATCTTCTATTTATATAAAATATTTTGATTTTGTGCAAGTGGTTCAATATTTAGTATATACCAAGTTGTTATGTATTATAATTTATAGTGTGACTGTAAATTAGGACTAATGACTGTAAGAAAATATAATATACAATGTGGTTATTAACAATGAGAAACAACTCAAGAAATCTTTGTATTTTTGAAGTTCTCCTATGTTTCTAAATCTTTCTGAATCTGTTTAAATTAGTTCATTATCCCACACCTGTTGATGTCAGGTCAGCCCAGTATAAATAGACAGCACTAGCCCTTTCCTACAATGCTTGAAAAAGTCTCAAATCAGGGAAGAAACGCGTTGCATGTCAGCCTGTCTGATTCACTGTATTAAGACGCTGTGACCTCTCTATCTTTTGAGCTGCCTTCATCTTATTGAGGCAATCTGTTCAGCGGGAGTTTTTAGGTTCCACCCTAAAGCTCTTATCCGGGGACGCCCAGTAAGCGTGGACTTTACCTGCCTATTCACCTCCTGTTTACCTCTCCATGTGGTTCGAGGTAGTGACTGCAGCACTGGATACAAGCTGCTATCGGTTCTGGACACCGTACGGTATTTACTTAAAGTACTGTTGATTTCTTATCTTCCGTATGACATACTAACTATTGCCCATCCATCATTATCAGCAGGTGTGTATTCCCTGCTGTGGATCCAGATTTGCCTATTTGCAACATAAAGAATTTACCTTTGCATACATTGCATTGCATTGTTACATCACTCTTATTGCCCTATATGGTTGTCAGTGACTGTTGTGAACATTTAGCACAATGGTAATCCAACTATACCTGCCGTTCGGGCCACTCTATCCAGCTCCCCGAGTGGTTCCTTGTGGGCTGTGCTCCACGATTATTTACATCCGGCTCTTTTGGTGTCACAGTGTCATATGTATACAGATTGATTTTATTTATTTATTTGCTATCTTAATATAGATTCTTTAACTATTAATTATTTATTATTTATGGTTATTTATTTTAGTCATAATATGGAATAAATATATACTTTTTTATTTGAACCACTTGCACTAGTTCTCCCCTTTTTTGTAGCTTATCCACTGACTCGGTTTTCTTTGTTTCTATTTACCTCATTCAGATAGGTTCCTACCTACACTTAAAAATAAACTTCTCTAACACTGTACTTACTCCCTCTCTAGCATTTGCCTATAAATTATTATAAATGATTGAAGGCAGGGCACAGCCACCTTTTAATACAACACAATCTATGTACCATAATAACAAATATAAGAGTTACCGTCTCAGTGATAGGCTGCAAAGAAATGATTGGAGTACTCTTTCTGTTATTTAACCTGGAACACAGGGGTAGGCTGTTCTAGAAAAGTATTTCCAAAAAGCACAATAAAATCTTATAAAAAATAAATAAAAACTCCCCCCTCTATTCACTTCATAATCACAACCTCCCCATTCACTTTATCATCACCCCCTCCCCATTCATCATCTTCCCCATTTTTTCTTTATCATTTCTCCATCCCCTTCATTATTCCCCCCTCCTCTTCATCAGTTCCCCCTCCTCGTTCTCTTCATCATTTCCCCCTCCCCATTCATCACCATACCATTATCATTATCTCCCCCTCTCCATTTATCATCTCTCAAATTCCATCATGTCCACCTCCCCTAAGTTAATTCTCTAACCCCATCATCTCTCCTTCTCCTCATCAGCTTCCCATCATATCCTCCTGTGTTGTCCCCCTCCCTATGATTGTCTCCTGTGTTGTCCCCCTTCCCCATCATCTCCTCCTGTGTTGTCCCCCTTCCCCATCATCTCCTCCTGTGTTGTCCCCCTTGCCTATCATCTCCTCCTTTGTTGTACCCCTTCCCCATCATCTCCTCCTGTGTTGCCCCCTCCCCATGATCTCTTCCTGTGTTGCCCCCCTTCCCCATAATCTCCTCCTGTGTTCTCTCCCTTCCCCATCATCTCCTCCTGTCTTGCATCTTTAAGACTGCGTATACGCAATCTACATTGCAACAAGTAACATAGAGTACGTTACAGAATTACTGCGCATGCGCAGTAGAACATATCGGAAAACTCCGGCCGCATATGCAATACAGCCGGAGCTCTGCATACGGCTAATTAAAACTAGTGGGAGTCACAGCCACAAAATATATGTCTCTATTTCGAAAATACCACAATTTTCGAAATATTTTTTAAAAATTCTTCAGAAATGTAGCTGAAGACCCGTTACACCCACTGCACTACCCGGAGAGGTGAGCAACACTCTCTGGGCAGTTTTAGGGTTAGGCTGTGAGGAAGGAAGGGTTAGGCTAATAAAAGGGGAGATTTAGCGTAATGGAAGGGAAGGGTTAGGGTTAGAGTAATGGAAGGAGAATTTTAGGGTCAGTCTGCGGGTAGGGAAGTCTTATGGTCAGGCTGCAGGGAGGGGAGTCTTAGGATCAAGCTGCAAGGAAGGGAGTCTTAGGGTTAGTCTATGGAGAAGGGTTGGTTAGGGTAATAGAAGGGGAGGGTTAGAGTTAAAGTAATGGAAGGGGAGGGTTAGGGCAAGGATTAGGGTAAGGGTTGTGATTAAATTCAGATTTACCCTTCTGTTCTGCATTGATTAATTGCTTTGCCTCTGCGAGTTCAGAAATGGCTGGGAGAGAACAGCCCTATGCAGCCGTTCGCTGCGGCGACCCAAACCCTATTAAAACAAGGTCTGTGTGCCTCAACGTCCAACACTGTGGGCCCGATTCAATTAGGGAAAAATCATTCGCCGGCGTATTTTTAATTTTTTTTTAAATTTACGGGCGATATTTTTTTTCTTATTCAATTATTTTTTCCCGTTAAAAACACGCCGTTTTTTTAACGATAAAAAAACGCACCTATGAGAGGTGCGGATTTTTAACCCTGCCCTATGTTGTGCCCCAAGAGGGCATGCTGATGCTTGTAGAACTACAAGCATCAGCATGCCCATTGATGGCAGGGCATGCGGCACCATGCCCTGCCATCCAGGGACCGCTGAGCAGCTGCTAGGGGAAAAAAAAAAATTCTGTTAACGCTGCAAATCACTTCCTGCTAGCAGGAAGTGCCGGGCGTTACTGAGGCTATTACCCAGTGCCTGAAGTATCGTGAGAACGTGATTTCAGGCACTGGGTAATAGTCTCTCACTAGCGCCGGTCACAACGCCGCAAATCACTTCCTGCTAGCAGGAATTCCCGGCGCTACTGAGAGGCTATTACCCAGTGTCTGAAGTATCATGAGAACGTGATTTCAGACACTGGGTAATAGCCTCTCAGAAGCGCTGGGCAACTCCTGCTAGCAGGAGGTTATTTGTGGTGTTCAGTGAAGGATATTTTTTTTCTCTGGTTATTTTTTTTATCGCTGCCTGCTGTTTTAGCACAGCGGCAAAAAAATAATTGAATTGGCGAATTTTTTCCGTTCAATTGCCGGCGAAGGCGTCGTATTTTTACCGACGCAATCTTTTCGAAAATTTTGTAAGGAATTTGTCTATTTGATGGAACATCAACAATATAACCTACTGTAGCAAACTGTTATAAATATAGCCATTCCATGCAGAGTAATCAAAAAGTTTCTTGCTACATTTACTGTATTAAAAAATAAATAAATGCTGCAACTTGTCAGTAAATAAGAACATAAAAATAAATGATACAATAAGATTTGAAATACCATTAGGTAAAAATATATATTTTTTTTTTTACAAGCATTAATGTAAACTTAATAGATTGTATTACAATATAAGAGTAGAGGGAAAAAGATCCATCATAAATATATTTACTTCCACACATACTCTCTGCTTAGACTGAAACAAAAGTAAAATTACTCAGAAATAATTCAGTTTCAATTGTATAAATTTATTTTATTACAAAATTCTAACAAAAAAATATTGTTATACACAGTATACAGCATTAAATATGACTCAGTATGCTACTATGTAACATCAGAGGTCAATAAATTTGTGTTAAATAAAAAAAGTTATAATTATTATGATCACCCAAAGATCAGTTCATAATATCTTTTAAAATTGAGAGTCACTGAAATATGCTTTGCCTGTTACAGAGGTGGAAGTCACAGTAGACATCCTGGCAACAGAATATTTGATCAGGCTTTTAGAATGGTTTGTTCTTTTGAAACTGCTTCACCAAACCCGTGAGTATTTCCAGCCCCTCCACAAGTCCATCCCCATTGGCTGCACAGCACCCTTGAACGTGCCACTGATGTCCAGTTATTTTCCTCAGCCCCAACTCTTCAACCAACTCTGCTGGGCTATTGGCACCTGGAAGATCTTGTTTATTGGCCATCACCAGGAATGGAACTCCTTTCATTTCATCATTTTCCAAGATAGCATTAAGCTCTGACATAGCCTTTTTAAATCTCTCTGGGTCCGCACTGTCCACCACGTAAACAAGTCCATCTGTGTTCACAAAATAATGTTTCCACAGAGCTCTGATCTTGTCTTGACCACCAACGTCCCATACAGTGAAGGAGACATTACGTATGGGTTCCACAGTTTCTACGTTGAATCCAATTGTGGGTATTGTACAAACCGTCTCATTCAGTTTTAGTTTGTAAAGGATTGTGGTTTTTCCAGCAGCATCGAGACCCAGCATCAAGATACGAGCTTTGGTAGTAGAGAGGTTCATTACCGCTTGGTAGAGGCTGCTCAGTAGAACACCCATGGCTGCAGCAGATATTCTTTTCCCCGTCTGCAGAACTTGTGATTGCTCTCTGTGGTGCTGTGAATAGTTTCTGAAAACTCCATTGCTTTATATATACTTATCTTGTCTACTGCCAATCCCATGTTACTTAGCAGCAGGGGAAGGCTTAAAGGTACATTCCTGGTTGCTCTGTCACTCTGTGCTGTGTTGGAAGATTTCTGCATATGCTTTTCTGACAGTGACACTTGTGAGAGAAGCACAGGAAGTGACCTAATCTATTCAAAGCTTTTACTTTCAGAGCAAAACAATATAGCAGGGAGGCAACTTAAATTGAGCACAGATTATTGTAACTATGAATGAGTTATACCTGTTGTATTAGAAAAGTTTTATTGATTTTTTTTCCTTTTTTGTTGTACTAATCAATGCATATATGCCAGCATGTTCTGATAATTAATTTACTTAGTGATCACATTTTACTCATGCAAGCATCTGATACAAGTTTGCATGTTTAATATTTATCTTTTTTTACCAAACAAACCAACCCCTTAAAAATTAAAGACATATTTGTATTAAAAAAATCTACCTAAGCAAAATGTGCTAATATTCTGCTATTCAGGGGGAAAAAAATTGTGTACTTAATGTCTTTTAAAACATTTTTAATTATTAAACAGTTTAATTTGCCTCATTCCACTAGTGGAAAGCACATGAAACAAACACAGGTGGATCAGCTTCTTTGCATCACTTTTTGTGCTTGTTCCTTTTATACATATGTACAGTGCTAATACACACTGCACTTACACCCCAAAAATAGGTGTAATCGCAGCTCTGGACTTTTAAACTCAGTTTTTTTTAGCAAAATTTAAATTAGTCTTCTCAGGTTTATGGTGCAAATATGCTTTTTTTTTTTACTTTTGCCCTTGATTGTTTACATGAGATAGTATCTGGCAGACTGGTTACACAAGAAAGGAATTCCCTTGTTACTCGTCACCCCTGTGCTGTGCTGGTCTATTTCATGAAATCTTTATTCACAATAACACAGGAAGTGATGTCAGTGATTGAACTGCAGAGTTCAGAATTCAAAACAAACTTTATTGCATTGAATAATAGTGTACACTTACAATTCAATTAAGCCAATACAAAAAGTTATTTATTTATTAAGTATTTATAATAAATAGTTATCTATCTATCTATCTCAGGGTTGACGACTTTCCCGGAATATTCGTGAGATTCCCAAAATTTGGGCATCCCAAATTCCCAGGCTAACAGACAAATCTCCTGCAAGTCCCGAACCCCTATCATTCAAAAGTCTTATCCCTAGAGTTACTAGGGATAGCAGACCCTCCAACATGACCGATTCCATTAGGTACAATTTATTCCACTCCTGAGCTTCCAACTGTCACTCACTTGGTTAAAATGAAGTAACTGATATTTAAAAAACTAAGATACCACAAAGGTGGTTACCATAGTAACTGACAGTTGGAAACTGAGGAGCAGAGTATTGTGTACTTAATGGAAAGGGTCCTGTTGGAGGGTATGGGGATAGGCGGAACCTGATTGTGTCAATGATGCGTTTTGCATGAATCGCGTCATTAAGTCCTGCCCCCTTAAGTAATCTATGGCTTTCCTCCAGGTGCTCATTAAGTCATTAAGCCCTGCCCCTTCAGTATTACTTACTCCTTTTGGGTTTAACATGGTTGGGGGGCGAGGCTTGATGACGCAATTTTCATCATCAAGTCCCTCCTTGTCCCTAGCAATACTAGTATACTTAACGTGACCATACGTTCCGTTTTGAACGGGACAGTCCGGTTTTTTGATGGACTGTCCCGTTGTCCCCGTGCTCCGCTCCAGGACGGCAAAATGTCCCGTTTTTAGAGAGCAACAGGTGACATACACTGTATGTCACCTGTTGCTTGCTGATAACGGGACATTTCCGCGTCACATACTTACTCAGAGCCGGACTGGCCGCTGCTGGGTCCCAATGCCCTGCTTACCTAAGGTCACGCTGGTGTCATTCTGCAGAGCGCGCTGGAGGTAAGAAGACAGCAAGAAAAGGTAAGTTTTTTATGTGGAAGAAGGTATTTTGCTTTGGGGAGTGTGGAGGAATAACATGGAGGGGGCACACACTAAAGAGACGGCTATAAGAAGGAAGGGGAAATAAGGCTGGCTGGACAAAACTTAAGAGGGGGAGATGAGGCTGACAGGACAAAACTTAATAGGGGTAAATGAGGCTGACTGGACAAAACATATGAGGGGGAATGAGGCTGGCTGGACAACTATTAAGAGGGGGAAATGAGGCTGGCTGGACAAAACTTATGAGGGGGAAATAAAACTGCCTGGACAAAAATTAAGAGGGGTAAATAAAGCTGACTGGACAAATATAAAGAGGGGGGAAATAAGGCTGGCTGGACAAAAATAAAGAGGGGGGAAATAAGGCTGGCTGGACAAAAATTAAGAGGAGCAAAGAAGGCTGCCTGGACAAAAATTAATATGGGGGAAAATAAGGCTGACTGGACAAAAATTAAGAGGGGGAAATGAGACTGGCTGGACAAACATTAAGAGGGGGAAATAAGGCTGGCCGGGCAAAAAGAAAGAGGGGCAAAGAAGGCTGTCTGGACAAAAATTAAGAGGGGGAAATAAGACTGGCTGGACAAAAATTAAGACGGGTAAATAAAGCTGACTGGACAAAAATAAAAAGGGGGGAAATAAGACCGACTGGACAAAACTTAAAAGGGGCAAAGAAGGTTGTCTGGTCAAGATTAAGAGGGGGAAATGAGACTGGCTGGACAAAAATTAAGAGGGGCAAATAAGGCTGGCTGGACAAAAATAAAAAGGGGGGGAAATGAGGCTGGCTGGACAAAACTTAAGAGGGGCAAAGAAGGCTGTCTGGACAAAAATTAAGAGGGGGAAATAAGACTGGCTGGACAAAAATTAAGACGGGTAAATAAAGCTGACTGGACAAAAATAAAAAGGGGGGAAATAAGACCGACTGGACAAAACTTAAAAGGGGCAAAGAAGGTTGTCTGGTCAAGATTAAGAGGGGGAAATGAGACTGGCTGGACAAAAATTAAGAGGGGCAAATAAGGCTGGCTGGACAAAAATAAAAAGGGGGGGAAATGAGGCTGGCTGGACAAAACTTAAGAGGGGCAAAGAAGGCTGTCTGGACAAAAATTAAGAGGGGGAAATAAGACTGGCTGGACAAAAATTAAGACGGGTAAATAAAGCTGACTGGACAAAAATAAAAAGGGGGGAAATAAGACCGACTGGACAAAACTTAAAAGGGGCAAAGAAGGTTGTCTGGTCAAGATTAAGAGGGGGAAATGAGACTGGCTGGACAAAAATTAAGAGGGGCAAATAAGGCTGGCTGGACAAAAATAAAAAGGGGGGGAAATGAGGCTGGCTGGACAAAACTTAAGAGGGGCAAAGAAGGCTGTCTGGACAAAAATTAAGAGGGGGAAATAAGACTGGCTGGACAAAAATTAAGACGGGTAAATAAAGCTGACTGGACAAAAATAAAAAGGGGGGAAATAAGACCGACTGGACAAAACTTAAAAGGGGCAAAGAAGGTTGTCTGGTCAAGATTAAGAGGGGGAAATGAGACTGGCTGGACAAAAATTAAGAGGGGCAAATAAGGCTGGCTGGACAAAAATAAAAAGGGGGGGAAATGAGGCTGGCTGGACAAAACTTAAGAGGGGCAAAGAAGGCTGTCTGGACAAAAATTAAGAGGGGGGAAATGATGCTGGCTGGACACAAATTAAGAGGGGGAAATAAGGCTGACTGGACAAATATTAAGAGAGAGAAATGAGGCTGACTGGAAAAAATTAAGAGGGGGGAAATAAGGCTGGCTGGACAAAAATAAACAGTAGGGAAATAAGGTTGGCTGGACAAAAATTAAGAGGGGCAAAGAAGGCTGTCTGGACAAAAATTAAGAGGGGGGAAATGATGCTGACTGGACAAAAATTGAGGGGAAAATAAGGCTTACTGGACAGAAATTAAGAGGGGGAAATGAGGCTGGCTGGACAAAAATGAAGAAGGGGAAAATAGAACTTCCGGTGTGCGTTCCTAGGAAGCGGGACGCATCTTAGCAGAGCTCCCGCGGTGACATTGCAAAGCCCAGCCTAAAGGGGCCTATTCACCGTGAAGTAATGCAGTGGAACACCTTTTCCACTGCAGGATAACCCCAGGAAAGAGATTACATCAGCCGACTCCCTGGGAGCACACATACGCCGGAGTCAGGCTAAAAAAAGCCGAGCAGCGGGACGCGGCGGCCATCTTGCGGACAAGGGACAGTGCCGCACTTCGCGCCAGACAGGACCAGGCCACCCGATTGTTGTCGCACCAGTGGTGGCTGAAGACGGCGCCCCATCCCTGTGGCAGGAGAGGTTGGAGCAGCCTTCCATACCTCCTCTGACGCTGGTGAAGTCGGAACAGTAAACGGAGTGACGGAGGATCGATAAGGGCCCCTGTAGCACGCCCTAGAACTGCCCCCTAAGAGTAAATGCCCCCCTAAGTTTTATAGGGATCTCTGAGAGGCAGAACCCCACACCACCAAAGGCGCAGCAGGCCAGGAGAGAAGGCGGTGGATCACTGGGCGCCATTTTGAGGAGCTG
>WWET01004996.1:88830-106338 GCA_011038615.1 Limnodynastes dumerilii
AACCCCAATTGAGGGTAAATAGGGTCTAGGGTCAGTATAGTTTTCAATAAACAAATGGGCAGACTAGATGGGCCATGTGGCTCTTATCTGCCGTCACTTTCTATGTTTCTATGTTATATACCATCTTCCGGAGACTCGATTGTCTATTAATGGGGAGTTGAGCCAACCTATCCAGATGACAAGAGGGCAACCCGTCAGGCTTTCCCCACTAATCTTCAATCTGGCCCTGGACCCCCTGTTACATCTGCTCCAAAATAATGTTAATTTTCAAGGTATACAAATGGGGACTTGCAGTACAAAAATCACAGCATTCGCAGATGATTTATTGCTGTATACTGCTAACCCACAAACATCTCTGCCCATAATTTTTGACACTATTAACCAATTTGGATACATTTCGGGCTTCTCAATTAATCAAGACAAGTCGGTAGCAATGCTACTGAATGAACAAACATCACCTCCTTGGAGCGCGCAGTACCATTTGCAGTGGGCAAAGTGCTCGATAAAATATCTGGGGGTATTTATCCCCAAGGATATGACCACTCTGTATGATTTAAATATACTCCCATTAATTAGAAAACTGGAATTGGAGATTGGGGGCTGGGGGAACCTGCCCCTCTCATACCTGGGTAGAGCAGCATTAATAAAAATGATAAGATTCCCCAAGCTCTTATACCCTCTCCAAATGTTGCCCGTGACACTAAAAAATAAAGAGGAAAAAAAATTAAATACGTTGTTTCGCAAATTTATTTGGCAAAATAAAGCTCCTAGGATTAGCTTATTCAAACTACAACAGGGGGCAGAGTTAGGGGGTATAAACTTCCCCAACCTAAACCAATACAGTTATGCGAGCAACCTGCGCATAGTCAAAGATTGGTTAAATAATTCCCATAACTATACAAATAGAGCAATGGATCAATCGTTCCTACCGGGAATAGACTTGGTAAATTTCTTGCATCTCCCCCAGGCAGAAATGGCTAGGGACACGTTGACTAACCCACTGCTGATGGCGGCGTGGTCCACGTGGAAGGCGGTGCGCAAAAGGAATAAACTTCAGTTTAAAACCTCCTTATTTCAAAGCCTGGTGCGTAATCCGGCCTTCCAGGAGGGCCAGGCGACATTCCCATTTTCCCACTGGAAATCGAAAGGGGTAGGCAATCTACGAAACCTGGTTGATGCAAGACAGCGCACCCCCCTGGCGACTGAGACCTTTATACACAATAATGATCTGCCTACATCACACTCTTTTTACGCACACCTAGCACTGCATTACGCTAAGCAGGTTGTGGAAACGCTGACCCCAGATGACTGGCATAACAAGCTAGACAAAGAATTGGTCAAGCCCACTAATAGCAAAGGTGCAATCTCCAACAACTACAAGCTTCTGAATCGCTGTGCGTCAAACTCCCAGAACTATGATACACATCCATGGTCAGAAGTATTTCCAGACCTAACAGTAGATGCCATGAGTCAGGCCCTCCTATATTCCTGCAGAACCATGCCAGCCAGTACATACAGGGAACTATTCCTGAATATCTATCACAGGGGTTATCTCTCCCCAAAACGCAGGTTTCTGATGGGTCTGTCGGATTCAAGCTCCTGCCCCAAATGCGGGGTTCCAGAAGCCACATTATATCATTGTTTTTGGGACTGCCCACGTATAATGCATTTTTGGAAAATGATACAGTCTTACACTTCTACTCACCTGATTGAATATGCCCCCTTAACACCTCTTTGGGCAATCCTGGGCATACCTGACCCAGCTCTAAAATTCACAAAAGGCAGTAGGAAATTGCTGCTCATAGTATCAGCAGTGGGCAAAAAATGCATTATGCAGCAGTACATCCAAACATCCCCCCCAACACTGCAAATGTTTCACCACAAATTATTCCAAGTGTTCCGCATGGACTGGCTGGAGGCTTCAATGCAGAAAAGAAGGGCCGCGGGCAAATTATTTGGGATATGGAAAAGCTTCATTGAAATTCTACCTGACACGATAAAAACTTGCTTACATAAGTGCTTCCAGAACACTTACTGGTATGAACTCAGAAATTATGAAAATGACCCGCCAATTGTACTGAGGGTAGGATCTTTATAAGGACGGGCCATTGGCGACCGATGTGGCTACACCCCAAAAAATAAACAAAGTCCCGCCCAGGATGGCATCATGGGTGCAAATGGTTGTACAGTACTTGGTGTTCTTGCTACCTTCTTAGAGAGGGGGAGGGGACAGACTAACTGTGATATTGTGAAGTTGCAATGCTTAACTACTGTGCTGTATTATGTGAGACATGAAATACCCTGTATGTAATTTTTCTATATTTGGCAATTCTCTAATAAACAGAAATAAAAAAAAAATAAAAAAAAGAAGGGGAAAATAAGGCTGACTGGACAGAAATTAAGAGGGGGAAATGAGGCTGGCTGGACAAAAATTAAGAAGGGGACACAAGGCTGGCAGGACAAAAATTAAGAAGGGGGAAATAAGGCTGGCTGGACAAAAATAAAGAGGGGGAAATAAGACTGGCTGGACTGGAGGCACACACACAAGGAGAGGAGAGACTGGATTGCTCTAGAGAAACAAATGGAGGGGAAGATTGGATGGCTTTAGAGACACACAAGAGGGCAAGAAAGGCTGGATGGAGGTATATTTAATATGTGTAGATTTTGTTACAAAGCAGCGTAACGGCTGCTGCAGTGTCTCTCCCCGCGGCCCGGCGTACCTTCTCTCTGACGGCGCATGCAGGGGAATCCCCAGCCGACGGTCACCTTCACTACAGCGTCCCTAGTTACCTTCAGTGCGGCTTCCCTGTTAGCGCGCGCTCTGCTGCAGCATGTGATTTTATACCTGTAGACTCGCTTCCTTGGTGGGGAGGGCTCTATTTCCATCAGCCTATCAGGAGTTTCCCCAAGAGTTATAACGGTCTCCCTGTCCTCATTTTGGCGCCGGTTATAGCGTCTGTTTGTCAGCCTATGACCTGCTTTTCTTATTACTAGTGCCTTTGCCTTTATGCTCTGTGCCATTGCTTATTGAGTGCCCCAGTCTCTTCCTTGTTTACCCAGTCCTGCTTACCCTTTGTATACCTCTTGCGCTCTCCCTTCCACCTTTGTCTACCCACCTTCCCAGGTTACCTTATCCTTCCCTGTTTGCATGTACTTGTTCCCCTCTGGGGAGCCCCAGCTTCTTGCGTGACTGTGAGAGTGTTAGCCCCTATTTGTTTGGTTTGTCCTGTTTGGTCCGGTTTGTCTTTACCCCGTCTGTGGCGTCAAGTTTCCTGGTTTCTGTTGTCCGTCGCCGATCAGAACCTTCTGATCTGCCTTTTACCCTCTTTAGCTTTGCTCCTACCTTTACTTACCTATCTCCTCCTTCTGATGTTCTGCTCATCTCCCGAGTAATCTCTCTTGGGTTGTACTCCTGACGGATTCCTACCTGTTCCAGTCTATCCCCACCATCTGGGGCTCTAGCGAACACTCGGTCCGAAATCAGGTGGTACTCCTTGGGGAATTGCTCGTTCTTTACCTCTTACAGTTACTCTGGTGCCATTTACGGGTAATCCCGGTGTACTGTACCATTTCCACCTCCAATCCACGGTCACCCCGGTCCACTGTCCTGGTAATCCCGGGGTACCGTAACAGATTTCTGTACTTATTAGTTAATTCCTCATATAGTTTTACTTTCAGAATGTTGCTTTAATTGAATGCAGCCCAGTAAAATGTTTTGTGTATTTGTATGTGTATTGTATAGCGATAACTAGGATACAATGTGTATTGTATAGCGATAACTAGGATGCAATGTGTACTATATGGTGATAACTAGGATGCAATGTGTATTGTATGGTGATAACTAGGATGCAATAATATCTTAAGTGGTCCTTATTGTATGGTGATCAGTAGTATGTTCTCTACCTTGTATTTATGTCAATAGGATACTCACTGTAATTCGATGGGTCACTGTAAATGAGAATTAATAGTATAACACGCTTTTCACACTGAGCTGTTGAAACAGTCTGTGGGTATAACAGATGATACACAATTTATTTGCAAGTTTCATTGATACAATTATCCTCCGGCCATGACTTTTTGACCATGCCCATTGACTATGTGGTGGGCCCCGTAAAAATTAGTAGATGTCCCGTTTTGAGGAAAAAAATAAATGGTCATGTTAAGTATACTAGTTCAAATGCAGGTAGTGTCTTAACAGAGACCTCCTGTGTACACATTTAGCAAATGGATAGGGACTCACCTACAGGAGGTGCCTTGACGCTGGGCAGGTGAGCTTAACCCAATATAGCTATATTATGAACTAAACCTCCTTTTTTTTTATGTGCTGACACATAGTGTTATATAATGTATTTTTGGAGCGCCAAATCTTTTTTGTTCCTTGTAGTTACATAGTGGTCACTTTGATCCTTGGCTGCACCTCAATATTTATATATACACTTGCACACATTTATTTTGTTGAACAAGAAGCACAGCCATTTTTCTTGCTACTGTTTAGTATACTAGTGATGTCAGGCAGGGTGGCAGAACTTGAGGCCATGGTTTCCCGGGATATCGGGAGAACTGCCCGAATTTAAGGAGTCTCCTGGACATTCCTGTCGGCAACCCTGATCTATCTATCTATCTATCTATCTATCTATCTATCTATCTATCTATCTATCTATCTATCTATCTCAGAGGGAAGAAACAGATGTTGGTATGGGGGTGGGGGCATTATGATGCAATTTATATATTCTGAAGCCCAGCCCCCTGCACAGCAATGCCATTTTTCATAGTATTTACATCATCAAGTTCCCCATACCCTCCAACATGAACCCTTCCATTAGATTCCATTACAAAATACTCTGCTCTTAAGCTTCCAACTGTCACTCGCCTTGATTTAATGAATGAACTTCTACAAAGGTGGAAGCTCAGGAACAGAGCATTGTGTACCTAATGGTCCCCCTCCCCCCAACCCCAGTTCTAAGTAACACCAGGAATAGTAGTATTAAAAGGGAGGGGGCAGGGCTTGAGGCCATGATTTGTAAAAAATCATGTCTTTAAGCCCTTTGCGGAAGAAAAGTTTTAAGTGAGTGTATTGATCACATATAATCATTTACAGGTGGATCCGGATCCAGTGGCACAACTACTGTGAATGCAGAGTGTGAGGCTCAAGAAGAAAGGGGGACCAATGGTAGCCACTTACTGTGCACCCAGGGAGGACATATCAGGAACACCAGCTCTATGCAATCAACAGCCGGCAGAAAGACTGAGTGCTGAGCGATGTTTATAAATACATTTCCCGCTGCTGATAGCTTAGCGCTGCTGTTCTTGACATGTCCTTCCTGGGTGCACAGTAAGTGGCTGCCATGGGCCCCCTTTCCTGGATCCACCCCTAAATGATTATATGTGATCTGACAGTAGGGTTATAACCTTTTTATTGATAAACTCCCAGGCTGACAGCCAGTCTGTAAGGATAACTGAACAGGAAATGGCGAAACTGGAGTGTGGAAGTGATGTAAAATCAAACTCACCATATTCCCCGACATTGTATAGTCCGGAAATGCAACATCTCTAGACTCCGACACTGTTCTCAATTTCCGGACTATCTGGAGTAATTTCACCCCCATTCACATCCCCACCTCCTTGATATGAAGCCTAAGTTGGTCTACTTCAATCACTCGTGCGTATGTTTTGCTCCCCAAGCCACTCCTGCTTGTGAATCAGTCGTAACTCTGTTGGCACACCCATACATGCCCGTGTGGAGCTCATTTGCATTAAGTGTCTTGCCCCTCTAGCCATGCATGCGGGACGCGTCCTGCGCCGATGCTTGCATCAGTCTGACCTCCGTGTGTGTGAATCAGTCGGCCATGTTTTACGTGGGTATATTTGGGTTCTGTGCATGCACAGTTTTTAAAATCATAAAAAACATGCACGTATCTTGCAGATTAACCTATGTGTTCTTATGGGCCTTAATTAATATTGTCGCCCAAAAGGAATTTGTCTATTTTTGGGAACATCAACAATATAACCTACTGTGGCAAACTGTTATAAATATAGCCATTCCATGTAGAGTAATAAAAAAGTTTCTTACTACACTTAGTGTATTCAAAAATAAATAAATAAATAAATAAATGCTGCAATTTGTCAGTAAATTAGAACATCAAAATAAATGACCCAATAAGATTTTGAAAAATCATTAGGCAAAAATAAGATTTTTGGGAAAGAGGGAAAAAGATCCATCATAAATATATTTACTTCCACACATACCTACTTCTTAGACTGAAACATAAAAAAAATGACTCAGTTTCAATTGTATAAATGTATTTAATTACAAAATTCTGACAAAAATATTGTTATACACAGTATACAGCATTAAATACGACTCAGCTTTGTTAAATAAAAAAAATTATAATTATTATGATCGCCCAAAGATCAGTTCATAATATCTATTAAAGATTGAGAGTCAGTCACTGAAACATGCTTTGCCTGTTACAGAGGTGGAAGTCACAGTAGACATCCTGGCAACAGAATATTTGATCAGGCTTTTAGAATGGTTTGTTCTTTTGAAACTGCTTCACCAAACCCGTGAGTATCTCCATTCCCTCCACAAGTCCATCCCCATTGGCTGCACAGCACCCTTGAACGTGCCACTGATGTCCAGTTATTTTCCCCAGCCCCAACTCTTCAACCAACTGTGCGGGGCTATTGGCACCTGGAAGATCTTGTTTATTGGCCATCACCAGGAATGGAACTCCTTTCATTTCATTATTTTCCAAGATAGCATTAAGCTCTGACATAGCCTCTTTAAATCTCTCTGGGTCCGCACTGTCTACCACGTAAACAAGCCCATCTGTGTTCACAAAATAATGTCTCCACAGGTCTCTTATCTTGTTTTGACCACCAACATCCCATACAGTGAAGGATACGTTGCGGGTGGGTTCCACAGTTTCTACGTTGAATCCAATTGTGGGTATTGTACAAACCGTCTCATTCAGCTTTAGTTTGTAAAGGATCGTGGTTTTTCCAGCAGCATCGAGACCCAGCATCAAAATACGAGCCTTGGTAGTAGAGAGGTTCATTACCGCTTGGTAGAGGTTGCTCAGAAGAACACCCATGGATGCAGCTTATGTTCTTTTCCCCCGTCTGCAGAACTTGTGATTGCTCTCTGTGGTGCTGTGAATGGTTTCTGAAAACCTCATTGCTTTATATATACTTATCTTGTCTACTGCCAATCCCATGTTACTTAGCAGCAGGGGAAGGCTTAAAGGTACATTCCTGGTTGCTCTGTCACTCTGTGCTGTGTTGGAAGATTTCTGCATATGCTTTTCTGACAGTGACACTTGTGAGAGAAGCACAGGAAGTGACCTAATCTATTCAAAGCTTTTACTTTCAGAGCACAGCAATATAGCAGGGAGACAACTTAAATTGAGCACAGATTATTGTAACTATGAATTAACTACTTAAGCATATATTATGTTAAAGTATTCTTTTTATTTAAATCCCCAGAAAAAAATAAAATGTAATACAACAGCTATACCTGTTTTGAATGAGAAAAGTTCTATTTATTTTTCAATATTGTTCTTCTAATCAATGCATATATGTCAGTATCTTGTGTATTAATTTACTTAGAGATCACATTTTAGCAAGGTGCTGCTGTTCGGCAATCGCAGATACCTCTAAGGAAGCAGTTGCGAAACGAGCGTTAGGTCGGGCGGTATGCTGTGCACAAGCTTCCGTCTTGTTTAAATGTTCATTAGCCCTTAGCTCTTTTTCCAGATACTTGGTTGTTAATCCAGATCTGTAGCAGCGCCAATCGGCTACAGCAGCCGGGCGGCTGTGACTGGCGGACAGCAGCGCCTAACTATTTATCTTATTTGCCCATGGTGAAACACGTGGCAGATCAGCACAGCTCATACCATTATAGAGACACTAATGCTAGTGTACTACTCTAAAGATACCTAGGAACAGCAGAGTATTTATTAGAAAGTTGAATATATGTGATGATCATTTTGTGCAACTGAGGCTAACATTGAATCACGCTTATTCATACTACCATGGTCATATCTGCCTTAGCAGGAGTAGAACCTGTTACTGGAATATCTTTATTAACTTAAGCAGATTTATATAATCAGTGCTAGCCAGTTTAATTTATTTAACCATCACCTTGTCCCTATGCTAATTATTTAGTGATATTTACATTGGCATCTAATACAATATTAAGAGCGTGTGATTAGTTTATATTTATAGTATTGTGAACATCTACATTTTGTTAATTATATGAATTAATCTGCGTTTGAAAGAGATCTGTATGAGTGTGGAGACATTTTGTCTTATTGAGGCTAGTGAAGCAAGCTGTTAAGTGCTAAAACTATATCATTTTCAATAATATATGCTATAGCAGAGATATGATAATCTGTAAAAAAAAAAATATATATATATTTTGAGAAGAACTTCTACATCCCGAACACTATTTGAATTATATGATAGAGATCACTATATAGCTAATAATTGGGCTAATTTACATCAGTTTTAATCTATTTTTTCAGCGTTGTACACTGTGGGATCTTCGTATGTTTTAAAATATTTCGCAAAATATGTGTCAACCACTCATTATTTTAATGCAAATAAATAAAGATTGGTTATTTTAATTTTATCTTTCTCATTAAATGAGAGCCAGAGTGCCCATTGAGGAATCTTTTTTACAGTAGGGTATTTACTCTAGTGTAGATATTGTTTTCTGTCTTGACACTATATTATGGATAGTGGTCCTGATTGACAAACACACTTGTGCCTAGTCCAACTTCTTTTTCTCTTCTACAACGTATCTAATTGTTTACATGAGATAATATCTGGCAGAATGATTACACAAGAAAGGAATTCCCTTGTTACTCAGTCATTCCTGTGCTGTGCTGGAGGATTTCATGAAATCTTTATTCACAGTAACACAGGAAGTGATGTCAGTGATTGAACTGCAGAGTTCAGAATTTAAAACAAACTTTATTGCAATGAATAATAGTGTACACTTACAATTCAATTATGCCAATACAAAAAGTTATACATACACATTTATACATATATTAACACAAAACATAGTAGCAAAATAATGTGAACTTGGAGAAATCATTGAGACCAGTGGGCCAGATACAGACCACTACATGCAGGTCCGTAGATACTCAGCCGTAGCGGGGAGTGCACGCCCCTGGCACTTCCCGCTGTCAGTAGTAAATCTACTTATAAACGCCTAAGGGTTGAGTCCATTAACGGCCCTTCTATTAGTAACATTACCACTGTTAAACACAACAACAATAAACGTATAATAAAATTAATTAACCAGTGCTATAACCACAATTCACCAGGTTGGTGACGGAAGAAGGCAGTGCGGGACCCATATTTAACCCTAGCTATACCAATAGCTAGAAAACAATTAATTGGAAGGTGGGGCAGAACCACCCACCACGCGCTGGCGCTCTGACAACCAAAATGGGGGCATTTACCACCCCATTTGCATAGCAACGCCGCGCCCCAGCCGATGAAATTTGACGGGGTGCTCCTGATTGTAAACTAGCCGTCCCAGACCCGCGCATAAAACGAAACCCCAGTGCCGCGGGCATATCCACCGCTACCAAACACCTACCAGGCTGAGGAGAAGATGCCCGCCAGGCTGTAGAAGGAAATTTGGCCCCCAAAAGTAATAAACTAACTAATGAATGACTAACCACTGCCTTCCCGCCACAGCAGGGGACCTTAAGGGACACCCTGCCCGCCACCAACCGAAATAAGCAGACCACGAATCACTGTGTAAAAGTCATTGAGGAACAGTTCCTCCCGGCATTGGAAAAGTGTACCCCGTCCCGCAAATAAAGCAACACCGCGCCAAACCGGATGGCATCGTGGGGAATAATATGCCCCCCTTTCCCGGGAAGGAAACGACGCAGAGCCCGGTTCACCTTGCTCAAATGCTCATCCACCGCCACCCCCGGGACCTCCGTGCGCCAGACCCGCCGCGGACTATATCCAACCACAGCAAAGTGACGGTGGGCCATTAATGGCGTTAATCAGAACAATGGTGGACATCTGGCAGACGTCATTTCCCCCCACGTGTATGATGAGAAAATCCGGGGGCCCAAACCACGATACCGCCTCCAGGAACGCCCCCCGGAATGCCGCCCAACGCTTCCCTCCGCGGCCGAACCACCGGAATGTGCATGGAAGGGAAGCAAGGGTATCCGCACCTGGACCGTGGTAGCGTTGCGCCCGCGTCACGAACGAGTGCCCGAAAACCCAAACCGAGGGAAGCACCCAACCTGGAACAGAGGGATAAACTTTAACCATTGAACATAAGGCGGCACAACAGCAATAAAAACACATAGTCCAAAACAACAGTTCATAAACCTGCAAAAAAGTGGACAAGAATAACAGGGACAAAACAGTAAAGAAACAAGTTGCAAAACCTGCAAGGGAAATAACGTTAAACGGACGAATACCTGAAAAGAAACAAGTTAGCGAAAACACAACTCTGCAAAGAAAGACAAGCAACCTAACAAACCTAACAAGTGGGGAAAACTAACTAAGAAGCTAACTAAGGGAGCCGTAGTACTATGGGTAAAGCTGAACAAACCCCCTGAAAAACCTTTGTAAGGAAAAAACTGGAGGGGAAAAGCCCTTTATGCACCGCTCGCAGACGGCATGCCAGGCAATAATGGGCCCCTCCATGTACTAGGGCACACGCCGAGTGAAGCATGCTAGCTGTTATTAGAAGAGTCCGGGTGGATGTACTTCCAGAAGCAGGAAGAAGACCACCTCCCCAAGTGCTGTAGATCGGCATTGGACGCTCCAGCCATGGCATCTGAGGTTGCCGCCCCAATCCGAAAGGAATGAGTCCCAAAGGCTGTCCGATCCAAACCGAGGGCGTCCAGGGCCCGCTGGAAAATGGCCCAAAACTGATATATGGTGAGCGGCAATCCATTGGCCTGGGACAACCATACCGGACTCTCAGGAGGGCGAGCTGAAAGGAAACGAGAACACAGGGCCAGCGGACATATCCTGGGATCGACATTTCTATTCAATGTTACCCACCGGCCCCTACCAGTTTGGTCACACTTGGAGCGATGTATCCTGCAAAGCACCGCCTCCTTATTCACCACCACATTAGCCACGAGCAGGCCAGAATCAAGGGCCGTGCGGGAACTGGACACTAACTCGCCGAGGCGAAAAGCCCCAGCAAAGGCCATGGCAAAGGCCATGGCAAAGGCGGTGGAGAACAACAGGGTTTCGTAATCGCTAGCTGTCAACGCGGGGAGCGCACCTAGTAGGTCTACCAACAGGGAGGGCGTAATGGGCCTACGGCAATCAGGGGGAACGGGACGCGCACGCGACCAACCTTTCAGCGCTTTAGAAATGAGAAAACCCCTAGTGAAATCCACATCTCCTTCCAGCTGTAGAAAGAAGGAGATCCCCGCCAGCAAGGCGCCCATACTCGCTCTAGATCTACCAGCCCGAAATTCCATCCCCATAAATTCCTCAAACAGCTCGTGGGAATGTGAACTGCTGCGCGCTTGGGTACCTGCGAAACCTACCCAGGTAGACCACGCAGAAGTATAGTGACGCAGCGTCGCCGGGGCCAGGGAACGCAACGCCAGTTCTTTTAACTGCGATCGCCCACCTGCCAAAGATGAAAAGGACAGGCTGTACCGACAGGGTCCGCAGACGGCGCCAGGGAGCGAAATTTGGGCCAGTCGAAACGGGACAGGGCATCCGCCAGTTCGTTAGCCACACCCGGCACGTGCTCCGCTTGAAAACGGATGTTAAATTCCATACAGCGGAGCACGAGGTGCCGAAGGAGCCGCACCGCGGGGGAGAAGAGGCTCTCAAATTATTAATCGCCTGAGCGACCCCATATTGTCACAGCGGAAAGTGACTCAGGGTGAAGGGGCAACAGGTGAAAAGCAGATTCAATGTCTATTTTAGTGAGCAGGGCACCCGGGCCAGCGGCCCGTACCAGCTGAAGCACATCCTTAAAGGACTGATATCGCACTGTCGCGTGCGCGGGGGGGATAGCATCATTCACAGACATGCCGCTGGGATGTGACATGTGTTGAATGAGGCGAAATTTGCCCGGCGCCTTCTTAGGCACCACCCCAATGGGGGAAACGTGCAGGGGGTCCAAGGGGGGGGTGACTAAAAGGACCCACCATGCGACCCAGGCCAACCTCCCGCTCCACCTTCTCGCGAAGCTGAGCAGGAAATTCCCTGGCGAGCCCCACCCAAAAGATGCTGGCCCAACAGCTTTAAGAGCTTGAGAGGCTGCAGGCCCTGAGAAGGGGAAGAATCGGGAGAGGCCAATGAGTCAGGGGAGTCAATGTCCAGAGCGACATCAGCACACGACTCACCGGCTGTCGCTGGTGTAGGAGCCCCTGGAGGTCTGGAACTGCCGCTGGTAGATGGCTGCTGATCCTCCTGGCCCCCCTGGGCCGCTGGGAGCGGGGCATCCTGAGGCGGCCTGGCCACCGCCGATCTCCTCGTCGAGCCACGCCCACGACCTTCCATCTGGGAAGAAACTGAGACAGGCACAGGATCAGGGTCCGGAAAAGACAGAACCGCAGGCGCGGGGGAAGAGGTGGCAACCGCCAGAGAGGGTGGGGTGACAACCGCAGGAGGATTACTGAGGAGGGGCGCAGCGCTGGAGGGGCTAGCAAGGGCCTGGAGCGGCAATGGGGAAGGGGCCGCAGGAGCCGACAACGTGGGGGCTGGTGCCGGACAAGCCGGCGGAGCAGTAGCCCCTGGGAACGAGCCCCCTGCACCTAGGAAAGAGGGGGGCAGATCCCATGGGTTGAAATAAGGCCACTGTGAGGCAGCAGCCGCGGTGCCCTGCAACTGGGGGAACCAATGATATGGGGAAAAACCAGGAGGAGGATTCCCATAGGGAAGAGAGCCGGGCTGCTGTACTGCAGGCCCAAGAGTAAGAGGCTGCTGCAGCAGTGGTGGGGAGAAGTGGGCCAGCGCGGGCACTTGGGACTGGGCAGCAGAAAGCCATTGGTGGACAGAGGGCAGCTGCTGCACGGCAGACAAAGGAGGCTGGCTAAGACCATGCCCCTGAGCCAGACCCAGGGTCCCTGAGACAACAGAGAAGCTGGGCTGAAGGGTGACCCCCAGACCCCCCTGCCTGCGAGAGGGAGGGAGAGGGCGGAGGGCTCCTGCTCTGCTCCTCAGCCCCGTCCACACACCCATCACCAGGAGCAGAGCGACGCGCAGCGGAGCCAGAAGCAGGAGCAGAGGCTGCCATGGGAGGAGGGGGAACCACCGATGCATCGGACTCCCCCCCCGCAGTCACCGACGGGGCAAGCCCGGAGGTAAGCGCAGCGGAGCGGCGACTCACCGACCTCTGCTGCCGCGAACTCTGTCGTCCTCCGGACAATGGCCTCCCCCTGTCACTCCCGCTGCTAGGACAATGGAAGTGCGCTGTGCCCCAGTATCCAAAAAACGCACCGGAGGGGGAGAGGAGCGGAGAGGCCGCGAAGAAGCCATGGCAGGAGGTAAGAAACAAAAAAGGGGAATGGTGTGGGACAGAGGGTAGGAAAGAATAAATAGGCTGCGCGCAACAGAATAAGAGGAGCCAGGCAAATGAAAGACACAGGCAAGGGAGATTAAACAAGTACAACCAAATACACCAAACAGCCAAACAATCAGGCAGAGTACATCACCTGAAAAATCCAGCAGGCAGGAGGAAAAAGGAAAGACCCAGAAACTGGAGAGGGTTTAAATAACTTCCCCACAGGGGACCCCCTCTCTTCTTCCATTGGCTCTCTTCACCAAAACAAGAAAACAATTAAACAACCCACAAGAGCCTACCATTCCCCAACCCAGGGTTTAATTGCCTTCGGGCTAAATAAATGAACCCTCAGTTATTCTAAATTGATTTGAGCAACCTCCATTTTGGATGTTTGTTTTAAAGCGTGTCTGGGATAGTAGCTGATTGGGGATGCTGGTTCAGAGTGGCTGTTTTAAAAACTTGGGGACCTCTGCCGGGGGTGAGCTCTCAATTTAAAAAAAAAACATGCTATATGACCCAAAGTTGGGACTCTAATAGGTTTAGAGTTAGGACCACCAAACAGAGAAGCATTGTAAGTGGCTGGTGGCTTATCATATATCTGCAGATGTATGTAACTGATTCTCTGACTTTTATTTTAAAGATAGAATGTTATGGTTTGTTACTGGGTAATTGCAAGAGTGCAATTTGTGCCTCATAGTACAGTAACCCTTGGTTGATTGGCAACAAAGGTAATGTGGTAAGACAGACCCGTACCATAAAATATCTTATTAAAATGCACATAAAATGTTCAACATGATCCTCATATCAGCAGCATCACTCACGGAACCAGCGTGCTGTGAACACATGTGGATGGTTATCGCTTCTAGAGGAACAATATAGTAGCAGCAGTGGAGATACGTGGGCATAGGTCTCCGCCCATACGCGTTTTGTCACGTACTTCATCATGGCACTGTGGACTCTTTAGGTCCTAAATTACTAAGAGCAGGGAGGGGAGAGAGAAAGATAATATAAGAATATCTGCTTCTTGCATTTTGTCTGTAGGGATGCAGGCAAGTTCTGCAATATTGTAACATTAAGTATTCCCGTGGTGTGCTAATGATAACTGTTACAATGCAATGTATCAGTTCTTAGCTTGTCCAGAGACTGCAGTGCAGGAAGTCAGATATGTTACCATAAGGCTTGTACAATATGTTAATAGTACCATAATGTTACAGCATGTTAATCTCTTCCTAACCACTTTTATAATCTTCAAAAGAAAGAAAGAAAGGATCCTGCACCAGAGAAATGTATAAATGATATATATAGAAAAACGATATGTGGTTTAAACTGTAAGTACAGTTGTGCATTTCTCGTTGGTGGAAGTCAACACCTTCAAATGCTGCTTTTAGAAGTAGAGACAACCGAAATCTGATTTTCGGCTGTCTCTGTTTCAAAAAGGCAGTCATTTTTTTTTAAATGGGTAAGTATGTCGATCAGCATACTTACCAATTCATTTTTTGAAAGCCGCCAGACCCGTCACATCAGCAAGCCACCAGAGAGGTGAGTAACACTCTACGTGGACTCTTAGGTTTAGGCTTTGGGAAAGGGAGAGTTAGGGTTATGGTGATAGAAGGAGAGGGTTAGGTCAGCCTGCGGGGATGGGAGTCTTAGGGTTAAGCTATGGGAAGGGGAGTCAATGGCTTCTCCTCTTCAAGGCAGCAGCAATCGATTTTCCAAACCATTCTAAACTCAGTGGTATGAAATGGCCCTTTCAAAAATGGGCCGTTTGTACTGGCAACCCACAACCATTTCTCGTACACTGAATGCTATTTTGTTATATGCATGGGAATATGCTTTTAATTTGCTTATTCATTTGTTTGTGTGGAACATATAAATGGACAGAAGCTCAGATGTAGTTACTTTTATCACTTCATTTTATTGTCTTAGGGCCGGATTTACTAAACTGCTGAAAAGTGAAAATGTTGCCCATAGCAACCAATCAGATTCTAGCCCTCACTTTTCTTTTACATACTAGAGAATGTCATCTAGAATTTAATTGGTTGCTAGGGGTAACATTTCCATTTTTCCTTTTCAGCAGTTTAGTAAACATAGCACTTAATGTCGTTATAAAAAAGCAATAAGAAGAGAGAGGTTCACCTGCACACACAGTGCTTTATTTTTCATTGCTTATGTTCTGAGTGTGTGAAATCTCTCTTGTATAATTTTATTTATAATGAGACAGTTTATGTTTTAGTAACTAAGTACTTGCTGTACTCGCCACAATGTGAAATTTACTCTGCAAATTTCAAAAATAACATTTGTATATTAATTACAGGAGAAAATACATACACTGATACCACGTGTGGAATCTAACTATGTAAACCCTACATTCACTCTCATACTGCTGTGATGTCAAAAGCAATAGGAAGTAAGCCATGCTTGCTCTGTCACTTTGTGCTTTGTTGGAAGATTTCTTTACAAACTGTTTTGCTAGTGAACAACAGGAAGTGACCTCAGGGCAATGTTCAGTATTTATCGAAATTGTTCTGTCCAATATATGAACAATTGCATCATTATACATGCATGGCCTCCAAAATGAATAGAAGTACAGCTATTTAATATAAAATTACAATACAAGTAAACCAATAGACCAAATTTTTATTAGATTAAGAGTTCAATCAAATAGATACCACTATAGAAAATTATGGACAGGGCTTTACATCATGGAGAACTTCACGATTTTAGAAGATTGACTGTTCCTCCTTTAAAACCTAACTCTAACTCTCACATTCCAATATATTCCTACTATTCCCCCTATTTTACCATCCGTTATATGCGAGAGATCTCTTAAATTAAGAACAACACTTGAGATACCATTTAAGGTTTTATATATATTTTATTACAAATTTTAACAAGTAAACCGCTCCAGACGGATGACGTCAAATAACATTTAAAAACTGACAATGGCCGTCCTCTCTCTTACCATGAAAAAGATGGTTAGAATCCCCAGGAGTAAGGTGGACCTATATTTCATCCTCAACAAGAATAGAAGCCCATATCACAATACATGCAGTTCTTAGGGGCCATACCTAATGTTTTTACTTGTTTTTATGAAAAACTGAAAAATTTGAAATAAATATTTGTGAAGATTTAAGGTGTTTTGATTCTAATTGAAGAGTACAGAAGAAACTGGGCCGTATTCAGAGATTCATCAGCGAAAGGTTCACAATTATACACGCGGACGTTGCAAAGCAACACCCATGACACGCCCCTCATACGGACGGGTTGCTGGAGACCTACGAGTCCCTTGACCACTCTGATCTTTTAGTTGGATTTTACGTGCGTATAATACTTACCTACGTGCGTATCTAACTAAACACGCCCTCAAATGCTCATTTAAATGCCTCCCCCCACCCACTTTAACGTATCTCTCTCCAGACAGATTACAACCACGTCCCTCCATACGTATGTTCCCAAGTGCGATTCACAAGTCCGTGCCTAATGGACTTCCATGTGTAAAATCAACGTAGATAGCGTAAATTAATTTAATACGCATGTGCAGTTCATCGATCCTAAAAATACGCACGGAACTCCCCGCAAAAATGGATCTCTGACTACGGCCCTGTATCTTATATGCGTAAAAACCAAGGTGAGCAAATTGTGAGTGTTAACCTATAATCCATTCCAGTCACTGATATAATAACAGGAGCACACTAGAGGTCTGTCACCTTTCCTTTATTTCATATCCATATCAATCCATATTTGGATCCCAAAGAAGGAGAGAGGAAAAGCACCGACACGAAAGGTAGAAGAAAATAACTTATTCTATAGATCTGAATATTACTTAAAAAAATGTGAGTGGTATTTACCAATGATTATTTCATATACCGTTAGGTACTTCACAAGGTTGCATGCCATTGTTTTTTGCCATTGCTTTTTGTATTTACATATTCATCAATATGGAAATCTGAGACTTATTGGAAAGGAGAAATTACTGTAAA
>WWET01004997.1:20601-34714 GCA_011038615.1 Limnodynastes dumerilii
GACCCTAACCCTCCTTTCCCCGCAGCCTGACCCTAACCCTCCCTCCTCTCTATCCTGACCCTAACCCTCCCTTCTCTATAGCCTAACCCTAAGACCCCCCCTCCCCGCAGCCTGACACTAACCTTCCCCTTCTATGGCCCTAGCCTAACCCTAACCCTCTCTTCCTAAGAGCCTAACCCTAACCCTCCCTCACAGCCAATTAAAACAAAGGGGAGGGATTTATGTGGTTGTTAGACACTCACCAGTGTGTGTGACCACTCACTCTTCATGTCCATGACCAAACCCCTTTTGTTTCACCCCTTTCCAACCTTCAAACCCTAAATATTGCAAGGCATACACGATCAATAATTAACACCAATGATTACATTTACTAAACTGTGGAAAAGGAGCATTGGAGATGTTGTCTATAGCAATCAGATTCTAGCTGTCACTTTCCATGTAAGCTAGAATCTCCACTTTTCCTTATCTGCAGTTTAGTAAATCTAGTCCATAAAGTTTAAGTTACAGGCTTTGGGCCTGATCCAGACCCACTCACATAAAGTGCGTGCGAGAGTCTGTAAGTACGATCACATAGCAGGGAGTGGACACCCCCGGCACTCCCCCCTCTCAGTAGTAAATCTGGACACTTATGTGTCCAGATTCCTATCTAAAATTTTACGACTAGGTTTGTGGTCTTATGGCCCGACACCTAATTTACATGGCTATCTCCACCTCTATGGCGTATATACGACCATCGTAAATTTGGTGCCTGCCCCTTTTGTGTACCGGCTGGCGTTCGTAAAAAAGTTACATAACAAAGGAGGATGTGCGCATGCGAACAAGGTAGATGACAGGGGTATTACGCACACAGCGTGCATAATTCCCCTGTCGGCCGTTGGTCTGGATCTGGGCCTTTGAGTGCATATTATTATATTATTGCTAATGTTATATTATTCTATGTTAATGAAAATATTTAAGGATTTAAGTCTTTTATTACACGTTGTTCATTACTTCTTAAATTATCCAATCTTCTCTACCTAACTAAGTTAGAACTTGTCGACAATTTCTTCCCACTCAAATCTTTGAGCAAGATTTTTGAAGCACTAATCGGAAGAATATTTTTGAAATAATATAATGAGATCTTGCTTGATATGTGGGTGTAGTATGGAAAATGTGCTAACCAGTATGCCTGAGAGTAAAAGTAAAAGTAAAATCGCTACAATAAAAACATAGAAATAAAGGATTTGATAGCATAGACTAACCACTTCCCTCCATTCTGTCTGCCTATCTTTTATTTTTTTAAACCTATGATGACGGAAGATCCTTATATTTTGGGGAAATTTGTTAAATTTTATTAAAATTTGTTATACACTTATGTTTATACAGAGCAGATCCGGATCCTTATTTACAGTTGTGCTCAGTTAAACCTCAAAATCAGGGTAATTGCTGCAATGCATGCCAGGCTCACCTGCTGGGGAAAGTTGAAAAGGGCTTAGTTTACTTACCAATTAACAGATATTTGCTTCTGGCACTTGCCCCGTCAACAGGCTTCTTCCTCTTGACCAATGACCATTTGGACACTAGAGGGCACCCTTTTATAAAAATGATGACGTCATAAACACTAGAGCGCTCACTAGAGCCCCCTAATGTAAATGACGTAATATTTTCTATAAAAGGGTGCCCTCTACTGACTGAAAGGTCATTAGTAGCGGTGCCGAAGAAGAGGTAGGAGTCTGTTGACGGGGCAAGTGCCAGAAGAGGCTGAAGAGCAGAAGGAAAAATCTGAACATCTTCTTCAAGCAACCGGACAAGATTCTTCAAGCAACTGGGTAAGATTATCTGCAAAGAAAGAAGAAACTACAAGCAACTATTCCCAAGAATGAAGACAGCCAAACGGTGAGTGTGAAATTATTTTATCTACTGTATGCAACACACATTAGTTTAAAATACATTTAGTACAAAACAGTGTGGCCACCTGGGGTAATTTTAGTAGGGGGAAATATTATGTATTGTAAATGTTTTTTTTAGGCACACATGTATGTTAATGTATTTGTGTATGTTTTTTAACACTGTATTTTTTTGGGGGGGAACCGAATACAGCGCAGCATGATTAGAAGGCTTAACATGCTGACGCTGATATTACTACAAGGCTCAGCAATGCTGTCAGTGCAGTCATGCTAAGCATTACAAACATGCTGCGCTGGGCTTTGGGACATAGAAAAACACATCAAATATATTGACATGTGTTTTTCTGGTACAGTGTGGGGCGCTTTCATTGAAATCACTCCACACACAAGGCGCCTTGTTTTTCAGCGATTTGCCGACGAACTAAAGGTGATTTAGTCAAGTCGCCTTTAGTGAATGGCTAATTGTATTTTTTAAATGGCAAACATCTAGATGATTTCTGTACAGCAATGTTTTCCGGGACAATTTTGCAAAAGGCTAAAGTCCTGGGACTTTGCCTTTAGTGAATACGGCGATGGTATAACCGCCATCAAAGTCCCGGGAGTTTGGTCATTTTTGCTAAATTAAAATGAGGGATTCAAATTAAATTAAATGGGGGATGTCAGCTTCATTGTTTGATCTCTTCAGCAATACAGCACCTGATAAAAGGTAAAAAAACAAAGTTTTAATGATTTACTAATGGACTGCAATCTAACTTTCCCACCATGTTACAAAATGAGCATCTTAGAATGAAAAGCTGCATCTGAGCCCCACTGTAATAGTTGCAGCCATTTTCAGAATGTTGGCTCAGCATCCAGTCCAGCATGTTTATAGTGTTCTCCTGTTTAAAGTGTAGCCTTTGCTACCTATAATAGGAGGCTCTTCCACTTATCCTTTTTTGTGAAGTAATAACAACAATTTGGGAAGCCCAGCAAGCTGTAATATTTATTCAGTAGTATTTCCGCACTGTATTTAAAGCATTAATTTCTTTGCCTTTAAGTATGGTTTCAGGTTTACACCCACTTATAGCTTACAATTATCTTTTTCTGTAGATATATGTAAGTGTCCCATCTACAGTAGTGGGGTAACAATGATGCTAACAGGACTACAGCATAGTTACAGACTCTCCCAGAATGTCCGGGAGACTCCCAAAATTCAGACAGTCCTCCAATCTCTCTTAAGGGACTTCAGGCTCATGGTTTCCATGAAACAACGGCCTTAAGCCCTGCCCCTCTGCCTGGCAACACTAATTTACTAGTACGTCATCAAGCCCCACCCCCATCCCTATGAAACCCCGAAAGGCATAATTGATAGCCAAGGGGCGGGCTTAATGATGCAATTTGCATAAATAATGCTGTTAAGCCCCGCCCCTCCATGCATCAATGACTTTCCTCCAGGATCTCCAGTTCCAGGCCTCCATCTGAAAATGGGCCTCCACACACTGCACATCTCCAGGCCTCCCACTGCAGTATATAAGGAGAAATGTCAGAGATTGACATCCTCCTCCAAAGCATGCTAATTTTATGCCCCAGGCAAACATGGCCCTTGATCCTGAGCCCTGACAGTATGTAATCTTACTAGACATAGCTCTTAGGTAGTAAGGTGCAGGGCTGTAACTAGATATTTTGGTGCCCCCTCCTTTATATTATGGTGTAACTTGGAAGTCCCTTGTCCTCGCATTATATATTATACACCTTTTTCGCAACGTTCTCCCCAAAATAATGATTATCTCTAACATATTCACTCAGCAAAACAAGGAAAACCTAGGCTGAAATATAAGCATAATTGAGCAAGTTTAGGCTATTTAATACTTATTAAAAAGGGATAAAGAAACACCTGACAACCAAGGAATGTGTGAACCCTCTGGTAAGAGGCTGAAGTTCTTGAATTCCTATTGTAACTTGCATTGGTTGACAACATTATTATTTAATAGGATATTATTAGCATTTATCAGGCGTCCTGTAGAGCAGACACAGAAATATCACGCTGTTTGTTGCTGGAGGAGTTCCCTGGAGCACAGAATGGGACAGAGATGCAAATGATTTCTTCTTTAGTTATCAAATAGTCCTTTCCCCAGAAGCTAGCACTGTGTACAAACATGTACACAGGATGTATCGGATAGGGGTAGCACGGTGGCTCAGTGAGTAGCATTTGGGCTTCATAGCGCTGAGATCATGAGTATGAATCCCGGACATGGCCTTATCTGTGTGGAATTTGTATGTTCTCCCTGTGTCTGTGTGGATTTCCGCGGGGTTACGCCCACGCTTCAAAAACACACTAATAGATTAATTGGCTGCTGATTAATTTAACCCTAATGTGTGTATTAGGGACCTTAAGTAGCCATAGGGACAGGGACTGATGTGAATGTCTAATGTTCTCTGTAAAGTGCTGCAGACAATTTGTGGCGCGATAATAATAGTAATAATAATAGTATAGAACACAGGTAGAAGTCCGAATGGGACATTTTTACCAGTGTATAAGAATGGACGCGCGGTCTGTCCGATGCGATATACAGGTAAGAAACAATATCAGATGCAACGTACATACTGTCCAATTGGTGTATCAGTCATATTGGGCCGGATCCACAACTCCTCCGCTGCCACTGTAAAGGATAGAGCATAATGGCTTAACCAAGTCCATACCGCATGATACAAATGCCTCCCCCCCTCCCACCATGCATACACGGTGTACTCAATGCGGATAATCCCACCCTATACGTCGGAAAGACTTCTAGGATGGAAGCCTGGATCCTGCTTATTGAGCTGCATGCTGCAGGACTTATACCCATGCAGACGCACCCGCCATTTAGAGTAGATTTCCACTAGCACAAAGCAGAAACCGATCGTAGATGGCGGGTCTGGATCTGATCTTTTATTGGGTTAATTGGACAGTGATCATATGGTTATATATGGTATATGGTTTTTTAGGGTTAATTGGACAGTGGTCATATGGTTATATATGGTATATAGTTTTATAGGGTTAATTGGACAGTGGTCATATGGTTATATATGGTATATGGTTTTTTAGGGTTAATTGGACAGTGTTTACATGGCATAAGTTGGATTTTAATGTTCCTAATATCAGGTCGAGATTACCATGGAACAGTCTTGTATAATAAACACATGAACTGGGGCCGAATTCACAGATCCTTTTTAACGTGGAGTTGCGTGCGTATTTTTATGTACGGTTTTACTGAGCATGTGTAGTAACTTTATTTACGCAAGTAACATAGAATATATGCACATAAGTGCTTTAGGCACGGACATGTGAATCGCACTTGGGGACATACGTACAGATGGGTAGGGTTAAAATACGTACCTGTAAAGTTACGTGAAAGAGGGTGGGGGGGCATACATATACGCACTTATCTACACGAGTAAAGTTAGAGGTGGTCTATGGAGGTGTAAGTCTACGATTGCACGGCTGTGAGAGGGGAGTGTTATGGGTGTTGGTGGGTGTGGCCTTGCTACGTGCGTTCGTATAATTGCGTACTTCTAAAAAAACGGATCTGTGAATAGAGCCCATGGGACTGGTGTCTAATTGCTGCATTAAAGCAGAGTCATATTTAGAAGTGTTATCAAAAGGGGGAAAAAGGAAAACTGGCGCCCCATAAATCGTAACCTTAAATATTCTCATCACGGTGCCCCTTTCAGCCTTGCACCCTGGGTGGTGGCCCAGGTGTGGGCTACCAGTTGCCAGAGAGACACATTTTGCTGTTAGGAACAGGTACAGTATTTTGGCAAAATAGAGCCTTTTGCTATCTGTACCTGTTCCCAATAATAAAAATCGCAATGTTAATCATTTCAAGCAGTTTATCTGGCGGCTGAATCATTGTCAAAATGGTGCCTATCGTATCAGCAACTGCATATCGGTCAATCTTTTTGGCACACCCCTAGATGTGACCCTGTATTATGTCCAGGCATCTGTTTATCTTGTAACACCACCATCCTAAACCACAGATTCATGATCTTGCCTAAAAGTCTCCCTCCTTGATAATCTATGGGGTTTATTGACCCTCCCCCGTCGATAACCCATGTCGTGCGACCAATAAAAAAAGAATTATCTCAGCATCCAAGAAGATAACAATGGATTGAGACTTAGTTTTAGTCAACAATAGCTAGAACACCTTTTAATATTAAAACCGATGGACATACTGTATTGGAGATAAGAAGACATGTATTTACTACCAGTCCCAAGGCTTAGCTGGTCTTTACCAGAGGCCTCGTACTGTATGAGATCAAAAGTTTTAAGACAAGAAAGGTTTGCGATATAACGAGCACTGAAGCTCAATGGTAGCAATACCACGGTAGAGGCACTGTTCAGAAGGAGCTAGGATTTTGTTTGAATCAATAGTGCAGTAAATGGGGCCAAGTGTAGGAAGGTGTTGCAAAAATAGCCACTTGAATGACGCTGATGATAAAGAATTGAAGGTTTACTTTGATCCAATCAAAGTCAGAAAATTGACCCTCAGGAAATCCATGGGATCAACTGGAAATTTTTCTTTACAACTTTAGAGAGTCTGAGCAATCGTGCCTCGAGGATCACTTATAAGCAGAGTAAAGAAAAAAAAAACAGGTAAATACATTAAACATTAAATGTGTTATTGCTGACTGTGCTAACAATGAACACATTTCAGCCACTATTATTTACTTTGACTTGATTTTATTTGCAAATGTTATTTTTCTTTCTGTCGTGACTAAAGTTAAACCTAGAAAAATACTTTAAATGTATGAGCAGGAAAATAATATACATTAAATAGTAATAATAGTAATTGACTGGATCTAAACTCGCACAAAATGGCTGTTTGAATACAACCGCATTTTGCATGTCCAAATGTGCACAGGTCGCAATTTCAGCACTGACCTGGATCTTCTGGAATTAGACTTCCATATTAGTAGTGTTTTACCTGGGTTCTCCGATGCCTTTGTGGGGCCCTCCAGTGGCAAACGCAGGAATTTGAAAGGGGGGTTTCCAATGCGTGTAATACATGTGGGCTATATTAGAATACAATAATAGAACATATCGGAGCTCCGAAAAACGGGATGAATAAGCTTCACCTACATTCTGCCCAAGCCCCGCTCCCATGCCGCACAGGAAAAAAATCAAAATAGTAATAAAAAAAAAATAAAAACAATCCTGCTTCCAGTGTAGCCACTTATCGGGACAAAATAGAAGGCAGTCAGGAAAATGAAATCGGGACTGGCCCACTGGATTCAAGACAGTTGGGAGGTATGTATTAGGTGTCTGGACATGGCACACATATGCTTATCCCAAACCCACAATATACCCCACATAAAACTAAAATTACCCCTAGTGTGTGTTTGTGAGTGTGTGTGTGTGAGCGTGTGTGTGTGTCTGTGTATGTGTGTGTGAGCGTGTGAGTGTGTGTGTGAGCGTGTGTGTGTGTGAGCATGTGTGAACGTGTGTTAGGGAATTAGACTGTAATGCGGCAATGAGGTTGATGTGAAGGATTTTAAATTGTAAAGAGCTAATTAATACGATGTTAAAAAAAACATGTAAAATGACAATACTGATAATTCAGTTTTACTATCTGACTGCCAAGATATCTTAAGCTAGCCATACACTAGGCGATTATCGGCCCGATTTCCCAATTATCGGGTGATCGGGCAAATAATCGCTCTAGTGTATGGTACTGATCAATTTTTTAAATGTCAAATAAACGCACCAGAAATGCTCTGGTGCGATTATTTGATCTTTTGACATGTTTGATTTAAAATCGGGAGAAAGCTCCCGATATTTTAAGGGAGCCAATCAGCAAGCTAAATGGCTCCCTATTCTTCACAACTGCTGCTGCTTTATATCTATGTACAAAGCTGCTCTGATAGCTCTGAAGGTGTACTTTACAGCTGTCAGAGCAGCATTGCACATAGATATACAGCAGCGGCTATTGCAGGAGTAGTACAGACAGGGATCTGCTGAATCCGTGCTGTGTGAAGCACGGCTTTGACAGATTCTTATCTGTATTATGCATGCAATAGCCACTGCTGTATATCTATGTGCAATGCTGCTCTGACAGCTGTAAAGTATACCTTCAGAGCTATCAGAGCAGCTTTATACATAGATATACATTATTGGTCCCAGCAGAGGAGGTGTATGGTGCAGATAATGGGACATTTCCCTAGCGGGAAATCGTCCCGTTTATCGGCTCACCCCCTGCTGGGACCGATAATCGTCCTAGTGTATGCCCAGCTTAAGACATCCATTAATGTTCTCTGTGAAAGCAGGACGTTTATAATGTAGATTTAAAATTAACAAAAATTCAATCACAAAGAATTGCTTTAAGTTATTGGCTGTAACAAGTCCTGTACAGTATACAATGCATTAGTGGAGCACATTACACAATGGACCAGAGCTTGTGTCAGTGTATAAGCACTGGGAAATTTGTTGCGACCCATTCACCATCCTCCACCTGCTTCCCTATTGCAGCACAAGCCATTACCATCTTCCCCTATGTCAGTGTGCTCCATATGGGCGCTAAGCCACGCCCCTTTTTAAATTTTAAATTTTGGGGGCATTTTTAACATTTTTTTTTTATGTTTAATGTGGTGGGGGGAGGGGGGAGTTTCTGGGCAACTGCCCCTTGTGAGGCTAACGGGAGGGGGAGCTTATGGTAATAGTACAAAAGGGGCATATTAAGCGCCTCCCATCGCTAAATGGCTCTAAGAATAGCAGAAACACAAGTCTGGTTCCAGTTCAAGAAATAATCATTCACACTTCCGATTTTACTACTTTTTCTATGCGTATTTTTAGGTACGGCTGAACTGCGCAGGCGTAGTAACTTTATTTACGCAAGCTACGTAGGATTTAGGCGCTAAACTCCATTACGCACGGATTTGTAAATCCGACTTAGTGACACTCATACGGAGGGGCGTGGTTGTCTTCTGTATGTGCGTAGTTTAGTGAAAGTGGGTGGGGGGAGGCATTTAAATGGACTAATATTGGCTCAGTTAGTCACGTACGCAAAGGAAAATACGCACGTAACTACATGCGTAAAGTTAAGGTTGCCCTATGGACGCGTAAGTCACCAAAAATCCGTCGGTGTAAGGGAAGTGTCATGGGTGTTGCCTTGCCAGGAACGGGCTGTGAAGACGGCTCAATAACAATAGAGATCAATAGATCTATGTTACTCTTCTGCACATGTGTTAATGCTACACATTTGGAACACATTACAACCTATTAGATTCAAGAGCAATTGCACTTACAATGCCAGGCACCAGGGTGTGGGATCTGTAAGGTGGGTGTGCCTTGCTACTACAATGTACAGTATAGGTTCTGTGTTCCAACCCAAGCTCCGTATTGTCGCCATTTTGCATTCACAAAAGGCAGAAGAGTTGAAGTAAGTCCTGGGTATCGGATATCCAGCCATACAAGTATGTAAGCAGCCATATAATTGCACAGATATGTGGACTTGATCTGTGCGTATAATAGTGCATAACAATAAATAATGTAATCAGTCATTCCGAAAAAGATATATATATATATATTTTATGCAAGATTTTAAAAGTTATATATCATCTTTCATGTTTTTATTTTATTTTTCTGTAATGCAACTGAAAAACGATAGGTTAGAATGGATTTATTTCCATGTATATATAGTATATAGCAAATTATACCCCTTTCAGATCACCGCCCCGGCAATATCCCGGGTTCACAGACCTGGGATATATCCGGGGCAGCAGAGGATCCCAGGGTCACAGACCCCGTTTCACACTGCAGGGCAGACCCGGGAAATTCAGAGACCCGGGTCTGCCCTGTCGTCATCGCACTGCGTAATTTGTTTACCGTTGCTCTGGCAACACTTGTTGCTAGGGCAATAGTAAAAAAAAATTGCACTAATCAAGTACATTAGGTGCTACACGGGTTGAAAAACCCGGGTAGCACCTTTCATACTGTACCCCTACCCGTGTCGGACCCGGATCTTCTGACAAAGGTCCACCGGAAGTACCACTTTCACATCACAACCAAATACCTGGCTTTTGGCGAAAATCCTGGGTATTTGGTTGTGATGTGAAAGGGGTATAAGTGTCATACACTCTTTTGTGAAACAGTGGCAGAACTAATTTCTTATCCCCCTTAGGCACATAAGGGATAGTTTAAAAACATCATTATATGAATGACATTGAATGACATTTACTATAGAAAAAAAGCCTTATTTAATAGTAGAGATGAGTGGTTCATATTCAGATAAATCAATATGATTCAAACATTGTGAAACCAAGTCTCGTTATCTAATGATTCTGGAACAGATCCTAATGTAATATTAAACAGCTAGTGAACCTCTGCAATGCATCAGTCGCAGAGTTTAGCTATAAGGTCACCATGCAATCCTAATTAGCATAAGTGTGAGGGGAGAACACTCTGCTCACGCTTAAGGACAGGTTAAAGTTAGGCTGCTAGAAGGGAAAGGTTAGGGCTAGGCTGGGAGGCAGGGAAGGTTAAGGTTAGGCTGCTAGAAGGGAAAGGTTAGGGCTAGGCTGGGGGACAGGGAAGGATAAGGTTAGGCTGCTAGAACGGAAGGTTAGGGCTAGGCTACAGGACAGGGAGGGTTAAGAGTAGGCTGCTAGAAAGGGAAGGTAAGAGTTAGGAAGGGGAACAAGGAGGATAGGGTTAGGGGGTGGTTGTCATACCTGTTGCCATTGGAATTCTTTGAAGTTCCCTGGATGCTGTCGTGATGTTTTCTTTCTAGAAACATCTTGCGATAACATTGCTTTCACCACTTTACAGTTGGGGAGTGGTTCATCGCAAATCAGCTAAGCAGTGAACCACATCCATAAATGACGATCATGTTTAGATAAGCCCTTACTGTACGGTTTAAGTACCTCCCACCATGCTTACATGCTTTATGTATGCCGTCCCGTCCCACCCCCCTACCGGACCAACTTCCAACATGGAAATGTGCATCTTCAGGATTCAGATCCATGCTGGAAATCAGTAGCGAGCCCATACGCACATGGTTCCGGTTACTTTCACCATTGTAAAAGGCCTAATAAAAATATACAATGCTTGACAGCAGCCTGCTCAAGCTTCTCCACTAATGAGGAAACAAATATAAACCAGACTTTAGAGATTGGCAGGTTCTGCACTTCTCAAACCTCCCTGTCTAGAACCAGATCTAATTGTTTATACCCATAGGGCCTGATCCAGACCTACACTGCCCGGCGGTATTAAGCCAGGGGTAAGCATAAGATCGGCTAAAATGCGCCAGCCAGATGTTGGCCAACATTACTAAGGAAACACCCGATCTACGGAAACGCCCTTGTAATGTCCAGCCTCCATTGTCTGCCCCTTGTAATGTCCAGCCTCCATGTGTGCCTCTTTTAATGTCCAGCCTACATATGTGCCCCTTATAATGTCCAGCCTCCATGTGTGCCCCTTATAATGTCCAACCTCCATTGTCTGCTCCTTTCAATCAGCGTATCAGTGTAGTAATGGCTGAGGGGGTGTCCCTCGCCGTTACTATGCAAATGTTAGTGTAGGTAGGCGGGGGGGAGGTAGTTTAATGAGGGAGGGGGGGGTTTCCTTTAATACGCTCCTGTCCGAGCGTATTTTCCCTCGCTTAGGCCAGCCGGTAGCCTTCAGCCGGCGTAAGCGTGGGAAAATATGCTCAGACAGGGGCGTCGGGGGGAGTGCACACCAATACGCTGTGCTTTACTAAAGCACATCGCATTGGCGTAGGTCTGGATCAGGCCCATAAGTAGTTAAATAAAGTTTGTTTAAAATTTGTAAAGAACAACACAATATGTTAACACCAGATCCTCCATTCCATTAGGTACAAAATGCTCTACTCCTGAACTTTCAATTGTCAGTTACTATGGTAACCTTCTTTGTTGAAGAAAAAAATGTTTTTCAAATACCAGTTAATTCATTAAAACCAGGTGAGTGACAGCTGCAAGCTCAGGAGCGGCATATTCTGTACCTAATGGAATGGCATGTTGGAGGGTATGTTGGAAAAGTCACTGTGCACTTTTCAAATCATATATTTTGTTTCAGATTTTGATCCCAATATAGGGCTAGACTTACTAAACTTCTCAAAGGGAAAAATGAAGATGTTACCAGGAGCCCATGTGACGCATGGGTGTCCCAGTCACCCCCAAGAGGCAGCAAGGGAGCTGAATAGCTCGAACCCCATTGTTTCCTATGGGACCTGCTGGACACCTCCCTCCAAAACCCACGTATCTCACATTTACAAATCTCACAAATGTAACATTGTTTATAATTATCATTCGTGTTTGCATCATGTATTTTATATTGAAACGTGTGTTAATAAATACAAGTGCACAGTGACTTTTTCGAACCACCTGTAATTTCCTTTAGGTGATTTACTCCCCACCCCTTCCCCAATCTCAAATGGTTTGGTTTTAGTATTGGGATTTCTTAAATCAAAAATGTATAAAAAGTGATAAAAATCATGTACTTTACAATAGTTTGTGTTGCTATACTGTATAATTAACATCAATAGTGTATCTGTAAAGATGGATGGATGGATGGATAAACCTTGTAATGTTCAGCCTTCATTGTCTGCCCCTTGTAATGTCCGCTCCTGGTTTATTCGCCGCTTGTAATCGCAGTGAATTAACCCTTTCAAAATCGCCATACATAATGGTAGATTCTTAAAATAATTGTTTTTAAAAGTTTAATTAAAAAAAACCCCACAATAATTAAAATAGCTGCCTTGGCCTGCGATTGACCCTTGGCATGCTGTGCCTTATAGTGCCATGTCAAGGGTTAATAGCATGCTGCTGCAACCAGACTGTCCGCCGTTCCTATTAAAAAACAAATATATTACAGAAGTATAGTATAGGGGCGCTGTGTATAAAGTAACCCTCTGTACGGTCCCAAAATACACTTATAGCAGCTCACTATAGGGGTGAGAAGTCCCCTCTAAACAGGAAAAAAAAATATATATATAATAGTAAGCGCTTAAAGTGTATCAGAATAAATTTATTAGTACAAATTTTACAATTAATATCAAATGATATACATAAACAAATATATATATATCTCAATAGAGATCACCCAGTAAAATAAGAGGTTTGCACAAAGGATATAAGGATTGGGAAGTTCTGTGTAAACTACCAAGGGATACACATACACTATATCATTCAAATTACTCCCATCCATATAAAATCAAATGATTAAACAAATATATATATATCTCAATAGAGATCACCCAGTAAAATAAGAGGTTTGCACAAAGGATATAAAGATTGGGAAGTGAAGTTTAAACTACCAAGGGATACACATACACTATATCATTCAAATTACTCCCATCCATATAAAAAAGGGCATGCACTATATATGGAAAATAAGCCTCTAAGGGAAATTGTACACAAGTCCAGTAAAGTTGATCAACTGTTTAGAGTCTCTGCTGGCGGGCGTCCCCGACAGTTTAAGCACAGTAGAACCTGTAGAGTGAACTCCACTTAGGGATGAGTTGCTATGGGCAACAACAAGATATTAGCACAGTTGTTGTAAATGAAAAATAATAGTAGTAGAAATCCAATTGTGCAATTCGCATTCAAGATTAAAAGCACTGTTAACAATTTTACCGCATCTTTGATGGAGATATAGAGTATGGGGGCCACAAAATACTGGGACTCTATATCTCCATCAAAGATGCGGTAAAATTGTGATTAAACGGCGGCTGATGTTCTAACAGCACCGGAGCTTGTTGTTACAAGGAAAGCCCAGCGTGGTATGAGGCTTCAGCGGTCTCTGCACTGCATGCTATAAGCAGTGACAGTGCAGACCGTTCGGTCTGTATGGTCAGAGACAACACCGCTACAGCTCCGGCTAGCCGGCGGGAGCCGCCGCTCACCTGCGATCCGTTGGTGGGGAGGACAGCACACCAGGCCGTGTGTATCACAACTCCAGTCCAAATGTTGTAACTAGACCGTCTGACTCTCTCTCAGTAAAGTGCCCGTGCTGAAAATAAAGTCCAGTGCACAAATAAAAACAATGTTGGGTGTCCTCTAAAGCTCTCTATACAAGCCTTGACGCGTTTCTTCAGTATAAACCTGATTTCCTCAGAAGGCATAGCTAGAATGAAGTTTGGGACCTCCTTTTAAGCTTTATTGTAGTTGGTTAATTAGTAGCAGCTTGATCAACTAAATAGAATCGCCCATCCTAGCACTAAGACACTGAATGGCTTGATAATTACAAAAAAAAG
>WWET01004997.1:36519-56585 GCA_011038615.1 Limnodynastes dumerilii
TACTACATATTTCAACTTTTGTGGCCCCCATACTCTATATCTCCATCAAAGATGCGGTAAAATCGTTAACAGTGCTTTTAATCTTGAATGCGAATTGCACAATTGGATTTCTACTACTATTATTTTTCATTTACAACAACTGTGCTAATATCTTGTTGTTGCCCATAGCAACTCATCCCTAAGTGGAGTTCACTCTACAGGTTCTACTGTGCTTAAACTGTCGGGGACGCCCGCCAGCAGAGACTCTAAACAGTTGATCAACTTTACTGGACTTGTGTACAATTTCCCTTAGAGGTTTATTTTCCATATATAGTGCATGCCCTTTTTTATATGGATGGGAGTAATTTGAATGATATAGTGTATGTGTATCCCTTGGTAGTTTACACAGAACTTCCCAATCCTTATATCCTTTGTGCAAACCTCTTATTTTACTGGGTGATCTCTATTGAGATATATATATATATTTGTTTATGTATATCATTTGATATTAATTGTAAAATTTGTACTAATAAATTTATTCTGATACACTTTAAGCGCTTACTATTATATATATAAATATATATTACAGCTACTTTTAATAAACTAAAGTATATTGTCCTTCGTTTGAAGAAACGATTAATATTGCCCCTCTGTACAAAGAAACGATTAATATTGCCCCTCTGTATGAAGAAACAATTAATATTACCCCTCCGTATAAAGAAACAATTAATAATTCCCCTCCGTATAAAGAAACAATTAATATTAGCCCTCCTTGTAAATAAATAATTAATATTGCCCCTCTGTACAAAGAAACAATTAATATTGCCCCTCTGTATAAAGAAACTATTCATAATGCCCCTCCGTATAAAGAAAAAATTTATATTGCCCTTCTGTATAAAGAAATATTTAATAATGCCCCTCCTTCTAAAGAAACAATTAATATTGCCCCTCCATATCAAAAAAATAATTAATATTGCCCTCCATATAAAAAAATTAATTAATAATGTCCCTCTGTTTAAAGAAATAATTAATATTGCCCCACCGTATAAAGAAATAATTAATAATGCCCCTCCGTGTAAAGAAATAATTAATAATGCCCTTTCATATAAAGAAACAATTAATATTGCCACTTCGTATAAAGAAACAATTAATATGGCCCCTCCATTGAAAGAATAATTAATATGGCCCCTCCGTTGAAAGAATTAATTAATATGGCCCCTCCGTATAAAGAAATTAATAATATGGCCCTTCCATTGAAAGAATTAATTAATATGGTCCCTCCGTTGAATGATATAAATAATATGGCCCCTCAATATATGAAAGTAAAGTACATGGCCTCTCTATTTAACAATAAAAAGTATAAGGCCTCTGTTACTTAAAAAATATTCAAAATATGCCCCGGTCATGTACAGTATATTATGTAGCCTCTTATTTCACACTGACTAAAATAAATCCAACAATTACATAAAAATACTTTTTAAATAAAAAGTATTACAAAATAATGATCCTACTCACAGTTCTGTAGTCTTCAATCTTGACAGACAAGGATCGAGACTCTGGCTCTGACGATGTCCATCCTCTTCTGGGTCCCTCCAGCGAATGACTTATGTCATTAGCGGGGCCCTATTTATAAGCTTAGCGCTTTAAAACTCGCTGGAGATTACAGGCAATTTACTGTGAGTTCTACTAAATCGAGCTTAGTAAATCTAGCCCATGGAACATGATTTAGTGAGCAGAGAGACTTTGAACCACTCCTCTGGGATCTACTGCTGTGTACCCTGGTCTCCTCCTCATTCTTCTTCCTATCACATGTCATTCTGAGACTGGATAGCTGTACTGGTGTCACTAGCATTAATACATTGCATCCTCCATGGAGACTTTGAAAATACGTAATAATGGCTGGTTAATAAAACAGTAAAGAAAATGTATAGATCATTTGCTGTTGAGAGAATAAAAAATAACAATAAAATAAAATATTCTGTATGTGTAGGATCGCTGCTCTAAATAAATGGACACATTTATAACATGTAATTCCTGAATATTTCCAGTATGCTGTTACATAATTAAAGTAAACATCCTTACATAGCACAGCAGAAAAGGTAAAGCAGATAAATATCACATCCCTAGCTCTGACCTAATAACCTGATGTATGTAGCAGATCACAGTCTCTCCTAGCTGTTTATAGACCTTGTCATTTCATAGTATGATGCAGTGACACTGCCATGGCTTTATGATTAATACATGAAGCATTTCACGTTAGTTTCCTCGTGTAGTCATATGTCACAACCATTAATACTGTTGCCATTCAAGAATAACAAGCTACATGTAGGTCTAGGAGAAACACTAATAAGGTCATCGGTGTATGGCTCGTTCAAGGACAAATAGAGGCTGAGCCAGAGTTAGGAGAAACAGTGTAGAAAAATAAAATGGAAAAGCAGCCTCTGCCCCTGGATACTGCCATATTGAACAGCAGAGGGAGGAAAATGTACATTTTATTTCAATGACGTTGGTGAGGGAGGGTCTGATTGGGGACAGAGGACCGTGTTCAAGCTTAAAAAGCTCCTACTTCTTTTAAGAAATGACCTACTACACATGCATAATAGGTCATTTGCACAATCTACGCATTTAGGTATGCATACCCTCCAACATTTTATTTTAAAAAATCGGTATACCTGGGGGTGTGGCTTGTCCTCTGAAGGGGCTGGGCTTTAATCCACTCTCATTTGCATGTATGATAAGGTTTAAAATCTCATTTTACACCTTATCATATGAGCTAAGAACTCACAGTGGAGAGTTTTGTCACTATAGCAGAGCTTTAGGCGTCTTTCCCAGCAGCTCTGCTATAGTGATCAGATGCTGCAGGGCTGGAAAAGGAGTCTAGGGGGAGGGAACTTCTGGGTCAAAATCCGGTACAGGAGCCCTTTTAGCCGGTACAGACCATTAAAAACCGGTACTGTACCTGCTAAATAGTTACAGTTGGAGGGTATGGGTATGTAGATTGAGTACATGCGCACATACATATTAATGAAGGAAGAGGCATGCCACGTCAGCCTCTGTCCTTTTTTAGGAAGAATGTGTGGGGGGAGGGATTTAAATTAGCCAGGGAGGGCGTGGGGAAGTTATCTCCTTTTTAAGAAGGAAAATACGAACGGTAAGTTAAGGAAGCCCTATGGTACTCTTAAGGGCCATAGAGATTCTAAAAATGGGGGCGGGTTGAGGGGCAGGTCAGATGAGTTAGGTGCGGATACCGCTGCCCCTAACTCATTCTGATCTATGAATACGGTCCTGACTTTTAATGGGGGGAGGAGAATGGCTCTGAATTTTATGAAGAGGTGAAGGTTTTATCTGTGGTCTATTTGCTAAGAAGGTGGGTACTGTGTCTGACTTTTAACGAAGTGCAGGTTTGTTTGTGGGTTAATTAAGATACAGTATAATTAAAAAAAGAATGAGGCCTATACACTATAGCTCTTTATTTCTCTATAATTTTGTTCACTGTCTCCTCCATAATAGAATTCTTTATTCCCCCCATTATAGGGCTCTATTTTGAATATCTATGTATAGGAGACGTAGTTTCCCTTGTGATGGCCCATTTTTAACACTAATAAAGCTGACAGCCTAATTGTGGCTGTATCAGTGACGAAAACCTTTTTTAATGAGGAAAATTGCAATCTCGGAATGGGTACAATACCAATATACTTATTTCAAAAAGGTATCAGTTCTGTTTAGAGTTAGGCTATGGGACAGGAAGGGTTAAGGTAAGACTGTGGAAGGAGCAGGGTTAAGGTTAGGCTACAGGACATGGAACGTTAGGGTTAGGCTGCAGTGAGGGGGAGGGTTAAGGTTAAACTGTGGGACAAGGATGGTTAGGGTCAGGGGAGGGTTAAGATTAGACTGTGGGACGAGGATGGATAACCTTGGATGGGGAGGGTTAAGGTTAGGCTGTGGAGAGGGGAGGGTTAGGGGAGTTCTAAGTATAGGTTGTGGGGAGATGATGGTTAGGGCTGGAATGAAGTAAACTTACTTATCGCCATTCGACTCTTTATAGAGACAGCAGTTGTGAGAGTGATGCTGTCTTGCCAGAAACTGCCAAAAAATTACAGTAGTCAGTGCTTTATTGCCGCAAAGTGATTTGTTGAAAGACAGCTCATCAGAGTGGTGGACATGACTCAATATATAGAGAGACAGTAGAGAGAGGCTATACTTTATGCACAATTAAGGAGGAATAAAATTTAGGCTACATACACCAAAATAAATTCCTCTATAATTGTGCTCAATTTATCCATGTAATACGGCTCAATAACATATATTGGGACTCAGATACAGCTTTATCATCTAAGATACTTCTTTTTGACAGATTTCCAGATTGTAATCCATTAGTTTGTTTACTTTCCATTTAACAGCTGCTGGCTTCCTGCAGAGATCTGAAAATAGAGTTGACATCACCGAATCAATTCAGAGGGTGAGCATCACTCATTTAATTCACAGGATGAGTCAGACACTCATTCTGTAGGACATTGAATGGGTGATGTCAGTTGTCTAATCTCTGCAGGAAGCCAGTAGCTGCTAGTTGCTAAGTCAACAAAGTTTTAATGATTTTTGAAGCCCCATTTTACTTTCCTCAGCAGTTGGGCATGTCATGTATGGAAGACTTTGCCCTGTTTTTGAGACAGTTTTAACTGGGCACAACTGTAGTACAATTAGACACACCCAATGGCTGGAGCAGTAAACACACCCTTAAGATGAAATGACACACACCTTTTTCTCCCCAATTGCCTCTCTCAGGGCAGCACTAAGCTGTCAGATGCTGCTAATGTATTTATAAACAGTGACTAAGTGCTAACTGCTTCATAAGATGCCAGCATCTGACAGATTACCTCCACAATTACCTCCTCAATAGTTACACCACTGACTAATTATACCGAACATTCCAAATATATTAATTAATTTATTCATTATTTAGTAATAGGTTTTTATATAGCGCCATCAGATTACATAGCTCTTTACAATTTAACAATCATTATAACAACACTGGGTGGTAACAGACAGACTGAGTGGGTAAGAGGGCCCTGGCACAAGCTTACACTCTATAGGATATTAGGGATTAATACACAAGGGCAAGTTTTATAAATCACACATTGGACCAGGAAGCTTTCATGGTAAAAGTGCTCAGTGCTCTGTATGATCCAGTCACACAGCAGTATGTTAGTAGTAAAACTGAGGGAAATTTTAGTATAGAGTGAAAGTGATCAAGTTTGTGTTAATCATGAAAGGAAAGACATATAATATAGTAGTTATAAATAGTGTAGACAAATGTTAAGTAGGTTGGTGAATTTGGTTAACTTGTCTGAAGAGGTTTAATGGAGTGCCTTAAAGTTCGTAGAGTAGAGGATAATATAAGTGGGTGAGGAAGGTTATTCCAGAGAGTGGGTGCAGCCCAGGAGAAGTCCTGTAACCTGGAATCTGGGCATTTGTTTAGTGTCGAGGAGAGCTGTATGTCCTGTGAAGACCTGAGACAGTGAGCTGGGATGTATCTTGAGATGAGTGAGGAAATGTATGCAGGAGTAGTCTTGTTGATGGCTTTGATCAAATACAAGATCAGCAGGATCTTGTATTTGATTCTGTAAAATACAGGTAACCAATGTAGAGAGTGGAGAAGCTGTTAAAGAGTGTTTGGCAAGGAAAATTAATGCAATATAGACTGCATAGACGGTAATTTTATAATGTGAAAGTCCAATAAGGAGACCATCACAATAATTAATGCAGGAGATTAGTGCATGAAAGAGAAATGTTGCAGTGTATGGAGTTAGATATTTTCATATAATAATTTTTTTTTAGATGTTTAAGTAACTAGTGTAACATCTAGTGTAAATACACTTTTTCCAGATAGGCTATCAATGATATAGAACTCTGTGCTGATTACCAGTATCCTTTTTATTCAACGTCTTACTGGTCCTACAGTTTTTTAATGTCAGCAATACCCATATTTTACAAAATGGTGAGAAGTGGGAGCACATTTTTTATTTTGAAAGAGAAAAATTAGATTCGCTTTTTGAGTAGCTGAAATATATGGCTGTGTTTACAGAACTTACTTAAAAAATGGAGCCTATTCATCTTCGTTTTGTTATTCCTAACAGTGACTAAGAGCTATCGAGAGTACAAGCAGTCCTTCAAAATCACTTGGAAAAGTATTGCACAATTCCCGATGGTGGAAACCATATAAAATTCGGCTATATTATGCTTAAAGTTATTTATTTTTTTTAAATGTAGTATTTTTTATTTCTTTTTGAATATAATATGTGTATCTTCCTTTAGAGACATAGAGCCAGATTCAGAGCACCAGACGTATTGCGCATACGTTCTTAAATTACCGATAATAGCTACTGCGCATGCGTAGTAACGATTTTACGTAAGCTACGTATTGTTCCATTACGTAGATTGCGTATATGCTGTCTTAAAGACCGCACATACGCAATCTACGTAACGAAATGATACGTAGATTGCGTAAAATAGTTACTACGCATGCGCAGTAGCTATTAGCGGTAATTTAAGGACGTATGTGCAATATGTCCGGTGCTGTGAATCCGGGCCATAGGACGGTATCCAAATAACCATCATATATGATTGAGCCATCGAAAGTGTAGGATCTGCCCCTTTATCGTAAGTACTAATGTAAGTAACTTCGTTATGTACGTTAGTACTTATCCACATGGAACATATGGTGCATGCATGTGCAGATGCCTGTTAGGGAACTTATGCAAATCACTTGCGTAAGTCCTCTGTCGGCCAGAATTGAGGATCCGGTTCATGGTCCGTTTCAGGTTTTCTGTGCTAAAGCCTGCAGATAGACATAAACAGACACAGGGGTCCTGATTCAAATAAAGAAAGACTTTTTACACCAATGTGACAAAGTAAACTTGGAAAGCTCTGATTCCCGGTCACAGGACTTCTCCTGAGCTGCACCCATATTCCTCCATTTAAACTATCCTCTACTCTCCAATTTTCAAGCGCTCCTTTAAAACTCCCCTCTTCAGTCAAGGTCACCCAATTCCCCATTTTACTTCTTAAGATTTGTCTATCCTATTCAGAACCACTTTGCTATCTAGTTTTCCTTTCATTTAATACAACTCACGTTTTCCATGGTGAAGACAGATTTGTAAATAAAGATAAATTTATTTTCATAAAATAAATGCAGTTTTCATACAAAAATGGACGTTATTCCATAAAAATAAAATGATCTACATTTAGCAAATGGAACTCTTAATATGTGATAAGGCTGCACACTGCTGTTGCTTATAATATTGCTTCCATTTTGTAATGATCAGATATTTGATTTGTTTTTTTGTTAGGCCATAACTATTACAATTGACCTAATCCCCCCGCCTCCAAAGCGTAATTACGGGTATCGTACGTTTAGTGTTACGTGGCGTAACATCTGGCGCGCGCATGCGCAGTAAATACTAATGGGCAATTTTACGTCAGCGGCTAGCGTAAAATCGCTCGCTCTACGTACTTCTGGATCTGGATAAACTCAATGCGATTATTTGGGTTATCATATCAATATAGTTCTCTTATTGGCGAACAAGAAGCAAACACACAAAGTGTAATCACAGCGAGAAAAAAATTTAGTATCTATAAATTCACTAAATTCAACTCAAGTGGCAACCAAGTGTAGATTTAGATGAAAGATTTTATTATACTAAAAAACACAAATAAATAAAAACAACAGACAATGTATTAGTTGAGTAAATGTGGATTTAGATACACATGTATCCGTAGTGATTAACAGCTGTGAGGCAATTGGAGTCAGTATCAGCGCTTTCTGTATGATACAATGTATCCCTGTGCACAGTATTTGTATCCAATATTTTTGGGGGAGGTTTAGAGATGGCAATGTAACAATGTCACAAATTGAAAGAACACCAAGAGGTCGCTTGAATGGGCAACAATGAGGTATGACCCAGGGAATCTCCCTCAACTCCGACTTAGATTCACAATGAGTGGTGCTGCTGCTGCCCCAAGGTATACACAATCTCCTCTCAAAAGAAATAAAAATGAAGTCCACTATGTGGTAATTACCCTCTTCTGTTTGTCCGGACGGCAAGTGGCCGCGCTTCAGCTGGGCTTTGTGTGCTCAAATCCAGGAAGTGCCCAGGTACTTGCGGGTAAAAAACTTTCAGTCCGCTGGAGGGCTAGTGAGGAGGGAGCAGCCGTGGAGTTGCGATGCCCAGGTACTTGCGGATAAATGGCTTTCAATCCGCTGGAGATCTAGGGGTACAGGGATAAGAGAGAAACTTAAGAAGGGTTTAATAACTAATAATTCAAAAGAAATAATTAATTTATCCGACAAAATTTTGGAACCTGGACAAGTGTCACTTTTAAAAAAAGGCTGATCATTTACACCATGTACCCAACCGAATTTGTTTGAGCTCTTTATGGAGCTAAACAAATATGTGAGGACTCTTTGTAGAAAGAGATATTTTCTAACTAAACAAACGAAAAAGCATGATTCTGATCTTGAACCCATCTTTCTTGATAATGATGAAATAAACTGTCTTGCGGATTTGGAAGACTTATATAGAGAGGGAGGGGACGTGCTTTCTTGTGCGTCCCATAACTCTGTTTTCAATATTAGTAATGCCAAACCCAGCAAACCCCTTCCCCTTTGTTCAAAAAAGATCTTTAAACCGGAATCAAATTTTTTTCCGGTCAATCAAAAAAGCATTGCCATCCAGAGCTTCTATAGAGAAACCCTCAATGATTTTAAAATAATTTGTATTGCATCAGATTCAGCCTCCTTTAAAAGAACCAAAATAAATAAAGATAATCTTTCCAAATGGGAGCGTAAAGCTCTCAAAAAATTGAGTGAGGACTCTTCAATAGTCATACGAGCTGCGGACAAGGGGGGTAGCGTGGTAGTTCTCAATTACAGAGACTACCACGCTGAATCTCTGAGACAGTTATCTGATGATGTTTTTTATAGGAAATTATCTAATGACCCATCCAACCTGTATCAAAAAGAATTGAGAGATCTGCTAGATCGGGCTGTGGCAGAGGGTGTGATTGACAAACCCACTTTTCACTTTTTATTTAACACACATCCGGTCACTCCTATTTTTTATTATTTACCGAAAGTGCACAAATCACTCACCTCACCACCAGGACGTCCAATTATTTCAGGGATAAATTCACTCACTTCTAACCTGTCAGCTTATGTTGATTCTTTTTTGCAGAAGTATGTCATATCACTTTCATCTTACGTTAAAGACAATATGCATGTTTTCAATTTTTGGGAAAACTTCACATGGTGTCCTACTTATTCTTTTTTAACCTTGGACGTAAAAGCATTGTACACACATATACCACACGATTTGGGAGTTAAGGCTGTTGATTTATTTTTGTCTAAAGATCCTGAAATTTCAGGGGCCCAACGACAATTCATTTTGGATTCCATCACTTTTATTTTGTCACATAATTATTTCCTTTATGGCACTGATCACTTCCTACAGACCCTCGGTACCGCAATGGGCACCAAGTTCGCTCCGAGCTTTGCGAACCTATACATGGGTATGTTTGAGATTGAATACATCTGGCAAAGCGCCTTTGGAGCGAACTTGGTGCACTATATGCGGTACATCGACGATCTTTTCATTATTTGGGAGGGGGAAGCACTTTTGGCGGACACTTTTGTTCAGCATCTTAATACCAATCCGTACAACCTGCACTTTACTCACACTTTTCACAGGAGCACAGTTAATTTCTTGGATATCACACTCTCTGCCAGTGGGAACAGGGTGATTACAACCAATTAGAACAAACCCACGGACGCTGCAAACTATCTGCATTTTCGTAGCGGACATCACAGACCGTGGGTTAATCACATACCTAGAGGTCAGTTCACCTGTCTGCGCAGAAATTGTTCCAACCCAGCAGATTTCAAGATTCAAGCAGACAAAATGTACATGGACTTTAGAAAAAAGGATTACCCTGACGGTATCCTGGAAAAAGCTTTGGGGCATGTTGAAACCTTAAATAGGTCTGATCTCCTAATACCCAAATCAAAGAGAATAACCAATACAAGTCATGAACAAAAAGAGATATTGGATAAGATTCCATTTATAACTAGATATAACACCAAATCGAGACAAATTTCCAATATTGTAAAAACTAATTTTTCTCTTTTGAAACAAGACAATGTGACCAACTTTTTTGAAACAGGATAATGTGTTGGGTGCCCAGTTGGATGAGAACCCAACCATTATCTTTAAGAGAAATAAAAATCTGAAGAATCTTCTGGCACCGAGTAGGGTCTTGGAGAGGAGACAAATAAATACTTATGGTAATATGGCGGACAATAAACAACTAGGTTGCTTTAAATGCAGGAAAAAAATATATCTCACTTGTGCATTCATGGTGGATGCAGCGAAAACCATATCCGCTTCTAGCTTGCGCATGGACTTTGGAATCAAAAGTCATATTGATTGTGAAACATCTTATGTTATATACGTTTTACAATGTTCTTGCCGCATGCAATATGTGGGCAGGACCACGCGCAAGCTGAAAGATAGGTTTGGTGAGCACAGAGGTCAGATAATAAAAAAAGCCACCACACACAGTCTGTATAAACACATGACAAATGTACATAATGGTAACCCCAAGGATATACAATTATATGGAGTTGAACACATCAGTGTGAGGGATAGAGGGGGGGATCGTTTCACCACCTTGTGCCAATGTGAGGCCTTCTGGATATTCCAGTTACAAACTTTATACCCAGAGGGTCTCAACGACACAATTGAATTTAAAGACACCGGCTTTTGAGTTGGATGGTTAATGTATTTTTCAGTATCAATTAAATCGTGTATAAACATTGTATTAGCTTAATAGCATTTATTATCTGTAACTGTTGTATATGAGATCCAACATTTGAATCCATGATTATTTATATGCTTATGGCCATTGTATGTCTACTGCTTCTATTTTTAATGGATTCATGTGACTTGATCTTGTGTATATAGGATAAATGAAGTATAACTGTATCCACTAAATATGTATGTATGTTGGAGATATAGAAATAGTTTCCTTCCCACACTTACACAACTTCACAATATCCCTAATAAGATCTAGGGGTATAGTAATGAAAAATATATGAAAAATCTAATAAAACAAAATTAAAAACAAATAAGGGTTACAAATCAATTTTAACATGTGTATTCCACCATAAAAAAAACCTTTAACTGAGATATCGGTATTGGAGCCTCTACATACATTTTAATACCAAACCCTGATCCCGTTCTAGAACCATCTCCCACAATGGTTCTGATCAAAATAGGATCAGATCTGTATTGGAAATACTAGAAAATATAAACAAATTAATCCATTAACTAATTGTCAGTTCTTTGAATTATTATTGTGGGCAATTAAAAGGATCTACTGGTCTATTGTTAATGGACGGAATTCTGCCATTGTATTTGGGTTTATAATGTGGATGATCCAAGTATTTAAGAACGTATATTATTTGAAAATACATTATACCTATCCATTCACATCATCTGTGGTTTTGTGCTATCCTCATATGGAGTCTATTGTCCAAACTAAAAATGTTTTTTTTTTCCAACATGTTCATTATATTAAACAGACAACCAAGTGTAGTATGATTTGTTTTAATAATTTGAAAAAATATTTTTTCACACATTTTTTTATAAAAATTTTTTTTTTTAAACTTGTAAAATATGTTATGACAATGAGAAGTTTTTCTTCTAGGTATCTGAGTATCCGTTATGTTGCAATAATAAAAACAAAAACGTACTAATCACCTCTACTCTAAATTACTAACACATGGTGAACAAGTACTTAAGGATCCAGAAACTAGAAGGACCCATAATGCTTTGAAAAAGTCCCGAGAGCGGGATGAAACGCGTAAGCTCATAACTTTTATAATGAGTATCTGTGACGCTATACGAGGCACTTGCACTTTAAAGAGACGGCGCCTGTTGCTGCACATATAGAGGCACTGACATCGCGACTCCACGGCTGCTCCCTCCTCACTAGCCCTCCAGTGGATTGAAAGCCATTTATCCGCAAGTACCTGGGCACTTCCTGGATTTGAGCACGCAAAGCCCAGCTGAAGCGCGGCCACTTGTCGTCCGGACAAACAGAAGAGGGTAATTACCACATAGTGGACTTCATTTTTATTTCTTTTGAGAGGAGATTGTGTATACCTTGGGGCAGCAGCAGCACCACTCATTGTGAATCTAAGTCGGAGTTGAGGGAGATTCCCTGGGTCATACCTCATTGTTGCCCATTCAATCGACCTCTTGGTGTTCTTTCAATTTGTGACATTGTTACATTGCCATCTCTAAACCTCCCCAAAAAATATTGGATACAAATACTGTGCACAGGGATACATTGCATGGTATCAAAAGCGCTGATACTGACTCCAATTGCCTCACAGCTGTTAATCACTACGGATACATGTGTATCTAAATCCACATTTACTCAACTAATACATTGTCTGTTGTTTTTATTTATTTGTGTTTTTTAGTATAATAAAATCTTTCATCTAAATCTACACTTGGTTGCCACTTGAGTTGAATTTAGTGAATTTATAGATACTACATTTTTTTTCTCGCTGTGGTTACACTTTGTGTGTTTGCTTCTTGTTTGTTTTTAAAGGGGAAATTGCAGAAAGTTCCCCCCTCACAGCTGAGTTCTCTTTGGCACCTGGGGTTCTCTTTATTGGTTTTTTTTCTCTTATTGGCGAAGGCATATTTGTAATACAACTATTTCAACACAAAAGCCTGTTTCAACATCCCACTCAAAGAACCACAACCAACATGGCTGATACCAAAAATGGTGTGATCTGATTGGCTGCACTGACTTACAAACTCTTTCTACAAAGTTAACAAGGCACCAGATTTAATATGCATTTTGTGGCGGAAAATAAAAAGCTGAAATAAGATAACAGAATGTTAATGTGCAACTATTCCTACAAAGGCGCTATATAAGCAAGGTTAATGAAAGTTATTTCTTATTGGAACAATTTACTCATCTGGGCAATGATTTCATGGCTATTCATAAACAAAGGATATTAAATTCAATGCATCTTAAACATCGACTTTGCATTTCAGAAAGTTTTGCTAAGTAGTATTTCAATTAAAGCAACAACAAATATTCTACTAAATACATTAAGATAATGTAATGAAGGGTTATAGCTCCTAAATGCATATCAAATAAGAATAATGGTAATGGCCGGTCAATTTTATGATGTCATTTTAATTGTCGTTTGGCCTTCAAACAGGAATTTAATAGCCGGTCAACTTTCGAAATGCACTTTTAATTGCTGGACACCATCAAGAAAAATGTTTTGCAAGATTGGATTCACTTTCTTTTAGACTTTATCAGTATAAATATAAAAAAAGTCCCAAAAATCAATAGAAATCTGATTAACAAGATGCATTAAGTGGAACGACTACTCTTTTTTTTTTACCAGCTGTGCCATTCATTTTAACATGAATGTCTCTGTAATTAATGTAAATGATTTTGAATCAATATTTTAGCAACTGTGTTGAAAGAATCAGGAAGAAATTATTTATAAAATAAATTTCACCTTCTATTTTGTGCTTTTACCACATAATTACACACAATTTTCTGTCAGCGTGTTCTTCTCATTGTGCATTTAAAGTATATTATATATTTATAGTCTGTGCATTCTGCAGAGCCTGGCTATGTAAAATTAACACAATCTGTCTCCTTCGAATTACTAATTACCTAGCCGCAATCATCAGGTAAGAATTCTCACTAGTGTCATTATGTTTAATTATTTTATAGTTTGGTATCAGCAAGTCTGTATAAGGACTGATTTACTAATGTCCCAACTATGTGTGTCTAAAAAAAATAATGCTAATTAGAACATTTGCATATTTTGAATGTAGGTAAACATAATAAAGGGGGTTTGGTAAGAAAATAAAAATACAACAAAAAAATAGGTGAGTGTAGTACATGATTTATGTGTTCAATTACTGGAAAACAAAATAAAAAATTGTTAATATTCAAAAAAAGTACATATTTTATATAAATCTATGCAGATTTTTTTTGTGGGGAGGGGAACATAGGTGAACCGATTACCATCAAGTCAAGTAATTTCCTGGTGCTGTAACTCTTTTTTTTTTGTGGCACTACAATGGAGCCTATACTGGTCTAGGGGCATGACAGTAGGGCAGATGAAAGCGTACCACAATGGGGCAATTGGGTCAATTTATGGGCTTGTCCAGAATTTGAAAGGAATAGTACAAAAAGTCAAAAAAAAAAAATCATATTGAAATGTGAGGAGAGCAAAAGAATAACTATGGCTTTTATCCAGAGGTGCGTTTACATTATTTTTTTTTTTCAGTATAAGCACAATGATTGCATGTGCACAAATAATTGGATGCTGATTGGCTGATCTGCATGTTCCTGCTCCTGTGCCGTTTACACTTGTGGAACATCCGGTTGCACTATATTAAAATGCAGAGCATAAGGGGTTTGAATTAGGGCACCCACCTCGGGCGTTCCCACACCTATGGCTGTCAGTAATACGTAGTGAAAGCCTAATAGCTCCTTTTCGGCTGTTTCTATTTCGAATGACAGCCATTTAAAAAAAAAAAGATAAATAATTATGAATGCGTGAGTATGCCGATCGGCATACTCATCCATTCATTTTCAGAAGTGCAGCCGCCGGACCACCGGAGAGGTGAGTAACCTCTCTTGGGACTTTTAGGCTTAGGGGGAGGGTTAGGGTTAAGCTGTGGGGAAGGGAGCGTTAGGGTTAGGGCTATGGAAGGGGAAGGTTAGGGTTAGAATCGGGCTGCAGGGAAAGGGGAAGGTCAGGGTCAGGCTGCAGGGAACGTGGGGTTAGGTTAATAGAAGGAGAGGGTTAGGGTAAGGATTAGGGAGAGGGTTGGGGCTAGAATCCTCACTTACCTTTCAAAGCACCGTGTTCGGTGCTCCAGGGATCGATTCTTATACCTCTTCAAGGCTTAAGCAATCATTTTCCCAGCCAGTTTGAAAATGGCTGGGAGGGAATGGCCCTATTGAAATAGGGCCGTTCTTGATGGTGACACCAGGGCCCTTGCGCCCTTGCCCCCCCTCTACCAACTTCACTTTCAAATCTGTGGCATAGTAGCTTCTACAGGGGTGTAATAGCGGCGGAGGTTATCCAGAACAACTGTACTAACGGATAGTGGCTCTGGCTGATCCCTGGCATCTACAGAGGAGGGGACGCTACTAATACAGTGTGGCATGTGACCGCGGCTCTGAAAGGGAAGCTGATGGATGTCAGCTAAAAAAGTACTGAGCGCTGTTTGTAAATAGCTAAACAGCTCAGTCTGCTTATGTGCAGCTCAGGTGTCAAGCGTAGAGCGCTGACCAAGCTGCGCATGTGCCATTTGTTGGATAGGGGCACCCCAAGGAAGATTTGCCCTGGTGCCCGCACTTATAGGGAGAGCCTATAAGTTGTCAATGAGAAAGTTGGCGGTATAGCGTGACTGTGAGCACAACAGCAGCCATGTTTCCCTGCGCTTCCACCTGCACCAGCTGGAGTAAGCATTAGATGGGATATTAATCGGCAATCCGTTTACTAGCGTAGCGTATTTTCGCGTGCGTACCTTCTATACACTCCCCTAGGCACATCCCTTTGAATGTAAGTATTTTGACCGATTTCCGCTTTTCAAACCCTGCCTTAACTTTTGGCCACGTAATCGCTGTCGTCCGCACACGTACGAATGGGTAACACGGACTTACGCAGCTAAGCACGCCCATACTGTACACTTTAAATGAAAACCCCCTCCTACATTGCGTATTTTAGACGTACTTTTGTCTCACGTAAAATTGGCACGCCCCACACGTACGAATTTTCGCAACTAATACGGGAATGGCCAATACGCTCAGAGTTACGATACGTTACATAGCGTATCATCTGTGGTGCGCATGCGCAGGCAGTACATACAAAATCGCGATTTTACGCGTCCGCCAGGCGTAAATTCGCACAGAAGCGTTGTTCTGGATCTGGGCCATTGGTAGAAAAATATAAACTATATGTTAAATTTAAACAGAGCCAGTATCCTGCCCTTGCATACACATGCAAAACAACAAAAGACAAGGGGCCTGATTCAGAGATCTGTCGGCGATTGGGCCGCAAATATACGCATCTTAGTGGCAGGTTGGAACAGGTTACACCCACCAGAATAAACAGTCACTCCCCTCGCAACCTCCGGCCAGACCTAAACTTCCACCTCCATAGACTTGCCCCATCTGGCCGCACTCACTTCCGCCCCTATGTGTCTTCGCTGCAGTATTAGTATGTATATTACCGGCCCTAACTCTGTAAGCGCGCCCACTTTCCCTCATCTCAATGCCCCCCTTCATCTCCCCCCCCCGCCCATCTCTATGCAAATCCTTAGGTCCGTATATTTCCGCCGCACTTAGGATCGCATTAGTCTCCGCCCGATTTACAAGTCCAACCTTAAGGCATTTCCGACCTTAACTTCAACGTACATGGCATTGCACTATTACTACGCATGCGCAGTTGATGCGAAATTGATCCAACCCTAAAAATACGCACGGAACTATCGTTAGTTCCGGATCTCTGAATCAGGCCCAAGCAGGCTATGAAATGGCAATAATATGTTAATTAAGCAACTGGTTTTCCTGGATTTAATAATGAGAGCAGTGACACCAAATGAACCAAGAGACCAGGGGCCATATTCACAGATCCGTTTTCACATGGAGTTGCGTGCATATTTTTAGGTGCGTTAAAACTGCGTATGCGTAGTAACTTTATTTACGTAAGTAACATAAAATATACGCACGCAAGTGCTTTAGGCACGGACATGTGAATCGCACTTGGGGACATACGTACGGAGGCGGGGTTGAAATACGTTCCTAAAAAGATACGTGAAAGAGGGTGGGGGGAGGCATTTCAATGAGTCTGTGAGGGCGCGGTTACATAGAATCGCACGTACGGAATACAAATACCCACGTAAGTACACACATAAGGTTAGAGGTGCTCTATGGAGGCGTATGTCTACGATTGCACGGCCGTGGCAGGGGAGTGTCATGGGTGTTGGTGGGTGTTGACGTGAATGCGTAATACATGATTTCATTTGTGTTTAAATTCTTTATTATAATTAAACAACACAAATGTTTTACCAATTCAAATGAATTTAATATACGAAATATTTAGAAAAATGCTAATTTTTACAGGCTGCTACATTTCCATAAAAGATTTACTTGCTCTCCCAGAACACCGACAATTTTGTGAGTCTCCGGGATATTCCAGGAGAGTCAGCAACCCTGGCTGGGTTATATTTATTATTTAAGTTTATAGAGGAAACTGAAATGTGGAGATGTTACCCATAGCAACCAGATGGTAACTATTGTTTCAGATTTCATTCTAGAAAAGAATACCTAAAATCCATGCGCAGGGCCGGATTAAGGTCTGTGGGGGCCCTGGGCAACAAAATTGTGGGGGGACCCTACTTCACATTAACATACAGAAAAATTGCCCCCCTATTTATTTGCGTCTAGTCAGCCTTATTGCCCCCTCATTCTATGTCCAGCCAACCTTATTGCCTTTATATGTGTATCCAGTCAGCCTTATTGCTCCCTCTTTATTTCTGCTCTGTCAGCCTTATTTTTCCCTCCTGTTTGCCCAATCAGCCTTATTGCCCCTCCTTCTATGTCCAACCAGTCTTATTGCCCCTCCTTCTGTGTCCAGTCAGCTTTATACCCCCTCCTTCTGTGTATTCAACCAGCCTTATGCCCCTTCCTTCTGTGTCCAACCAGTATTTTTGCCCCCTCTTTGTATCCAGTCAATCTGATTGCCACCTTTATGTGTTTCCAGCCAACCTTATTGCCCCCCTTTTTTGTGCCATTCATCTTTATTGCCCATCCATTTATGTCCAGGTAACACTATTGCCTCCCCTTTGTGTCCACTCAGTCTTTGTGCCCCTCTATGTTTAAATCCCCATTTCTCAACCACTTTCTTTAAAAACTTTATAATAAACTTACCTTTGCTGCCTTTCCTCTGGCTCTGTCCTCCGCAGAGCGCGCTCTTAAGAACTGTGACGCTCACGTGACCTTAGGTCACGCTGGCGTCTTGTAAACAGAAGCAGGGTGCAGGAGCGCTCTGTGAAGGCTCCGCCCCCTTGCTTTCCCCTTGCCCCCCGGATGCAGTTTAAGAGGATGGATGTCAGTGATTGACATCCTCCTCCTAAACACACTATCGCAGTTGCCGGAATATGACTTAAACTGTGCTTAAGAGGAGCATATCAATCACTGACATCCATCCTCCTTTATGGCAATTTATGGGAGCCCTTTGTGTGTGGGGGCTCCGGGATGACCGCCCCGTAGATAATCCAGCCCTGTCTATGGGCAATACCTCTACTTTTTTCTTTATAATCTTTGTTTTTTAAATATGCCCACAAATTTGTTTACTGAAGTGTATGAATATAGGCAGTATGGGCATGATTCTGACTTAAGAAGGCTTTATGGTCCTAATTGTATGCAGCCAAGTAGCATGCCGACTCCCCTGACGTGCCTTAGGGCTACCTTAACTTAAGGTTTGTACTTGAGTGCGTAAGTGGCAAAAGTAAGAACGCAGTGGGCTAAACATGCCCAGAATTCCCCATTTAAATGCGTCTCTCCACCCACTCTTCTTATCTTTGTTCTCTTGGCCCAGCACACCCCATTATTAAGGGGCGTATTCAGAGATCCGTTTCTAACGAAAGTTCCGTGCGTATATTTCGGATCGGAACGATTTTGCATCAACTGCGCATGCGTAGTAATAGTGATACGCCGTCTATAATGAAGTTAAGGTCGGAAATGGCTAAGGGACAGACTTGTGAATCGGACGGGGAAGATTCCGACCCTAAGCATATACGCACATAAGGAATTGCATAGAAATGGGCGGGGGGCATTGAGATGAGGGAAAGTGGGCGCGCTTACAGAGTTAGGGACGTAAATATACACAACTAATACATATAAGGCCGGAAGTTACTTGTCACCAACTGCGAGGAATGGTGGGACCTGTCCCGGGTTTCCAGGGAATTAACAGACGAGCAGGAGTGAAGTAGAATTATGTTACAGTTGGGGCACTGTGCTTACCTCTCCTCGCTCCACGCACCCCATCTGCCGCTCTGCTCGCTCGCTCCCTGCCACCACCGACATGCTGTTCGCAGCATGTAAACATTGCCAAGTGGGAGTGACGTCACCGTTCTCTCCAGGCGCGCGCTCCCGTTCTCTGTTCTCACTGTTCTCCCGGCGCTTAGGTACTTCCCCTTCCAGCGCGATGGCTGCTAACCTATCAGAGGCTAGCAGCCTCTATTTAGTCTCTCTCTGTCCTCCCGGCCAGTGCCGGTTATAGACTCTGCTTCCCCAGTATCTGTGCCTGCCTTAACTTGTCTCTTTGCTCATTGCTCTTTTGCTCTTTTCCTGATTCTTGAGTGCCCTCCATTGTCCAGCCCTGGTCCTGGCCTGTTTTCCCTAGTGTTCCTATTCCCTCTCTTCCACCTCAGTGTATTATTCCATTTGTATTTATTCCTCTCCTTTCCTGTGAGCCTGTTTCTGTGCCCTCAGGGTAGTTGTATGAGTGTGTGTGATCAGCAGACAGAATCAGGAGGCAATATAAGGACAGCCAGACACCTAGGGCTCTATTTACAGAGTTCATTTTGGAGTGATAGGGGCAGTTTTCAATAGAAAACTGCCCTTATCGCTTCAAAATGTCCTTTCTCATATTTAAAAACACTGCATCGCCAGTGGCAACTATCGTTTCCATGACGATGCAGGACTCCTTCTCCTGCCATCACCAAGCTCGTTCATGTGAATGGGCTCCCTCTGTACCGCATATTTACACAGCGGTGAAGGGGTGGTGAAGCGGGGTTTTTAACTTCGCTCACCATGAAAATCTAATGCCAGCTCAGGCTGGCGCTAGGAGCTGTTCGCAGGGAGATCCCTGCGATGGACAGCCTAATCCCGCCCCCCTCTGTCCCTGATTGGACCAGAGAGGGGTGAGTGACAGGAATCAAACTGATTCCTGACTGCTTTTTTTTTTT
>WWET01004997.1:56788-70295 GCA_011038615.1 Limnodynastes dumerilii
GGTGAAGCGGAGTTTCTAACTCCGCTCACCATGAAAATCTAACGCCAGCTCAGGCTTATGCCACCGCTCCGTGAGGCAGGTAACCATTGCGCATGCGCCGTGCGTGTACGGCGCATGCGCGACTATTTTACTGCATCGTCGGCGCTTCACATACGAGTGAAGCGCCGGTGATGCAGGGGGAACACTCCCTGATCATCGTGAGTCTTCACGATGAAGGTGAGTGTTTATAAATCTGGGGAGTGAAGTGTCCAGGCTCGCTGCGATGATAAGCGAGCCTGGATCACTATCACTCCCCAGATTTATGCGGTGTCCATAAATAGAGCCCCTAGAATGAACGAGTGGTTCCTAGAAGACCAAGTTGATCTGGGCACAGCATGGACTGTGCACAGAGTTTAACTAGTCTGACCAGTGCACAGATTGGCTGGAGGAATCATGTGTGCGCAGAGGAGCACCTAAATGACTGCTGGGAATCACCTGACAGTAGGCAAGATGGTGTCGACCATGCACCAGAGAGGTAATGATGCAAATGCTTAATCCCAGACACAAGCACACAAAAAAGGGGTCCGGCCGGAGGAAGCGAGGGGAGTGACTGTTTATTCTGGTGGGTGTAACCTGCTCCGACCTGCCACTTAGTTGCGTATATTTGCGGCCCGATCGCCGCTGGAAGTCTGAATACGGTCCTAAGTCACTACGAACCTCGATAGGTACGTAATGGTGACTCAGAGCCGTCCTATTCTTAAGTTCTATGTAGCTTGTGTAAATAAAAGTTACTACGTATGCGCTGTTTATCGCTTCATAAATTTATGCACCTACAAAGCCATTGATTCTTGAATGTGAATCAGGTCCTATATGTCTGCAGGGATAAAAGAGAAATTAGGCATTTGCAGTCATTTCTATTTCAAAATGAATAGCTTTTATTTTTAGCCAAAAAAAAAAAGTTGCTTCAGGTTACAAGGATATAGGCACATCACAGATTGCAGAATAGTATGTGGATAGGAAAACAAGGATTCCGAAAGTCAATCTACCGATGCAGAGAATTCCAGTTTCTGGAATAGGGTAAGTTTTACTATTTGGAAAGCGATGCAGCTGACGGCATAATGGAATATTTCCGGTTTAAAAAAATATATTTCCACGCGGTACACTGTTGAAGGTTATAATATCCATTGCTATAAATGTGTGCTATGCGCTGCTCTACTTCCCTGTTTAGTGGTTAGGGCTTTGGTAAGGGTCAGGAACTAGGGTTAGAGAACCGTGTTCAGACTCCCGCATGCTTTCCATACAAGCAGGGGTCTGTTGTTGTGAGTGGAGTGAACATCCTTGTCATTACCCTCTGACTTCTGTGAACATACCCCCTACCTCAAACTTAATCCAATACCACCCAGTTTGCCAAATTTGCATGGCACAGGTTTTGCCATGCGGAAGGCAAACTCCGCTCCTTTGGGCAGAACTCCATGAGGACGGAACTCTGGCACGCGCATGTGCTGATGTTACAAGCAAGAGGATTAACGTGAACAATTTGCTTAAGTCCCCTTTAGACTTAACTATGAATCAGGACCAGGGTTCTTAATTATGGTTGGGGTTAGGATTATGGTTGGGGTTAGGGTTCTTGTAATGCCAAACAGACATGTCCTCATTGCAATATTCGATCATACAGGAGGCTTGCTAACGACATTGGGCTAGATCCTGACCAACGCATGTCTTACAGACGTGCGAGGTCAATAAGTACGGCAGCGTAGCGGGGATAGCACGCCCCCCTGCACTCCCCGCTCAAGGTACTATAATCTGTAAATTTACGACTTGGTCTGCGACCTTACAGCCTCAGACCTTGTCGTAATGGGGCTTCCCCCACCCTGTTCCCTCATTTAAATGCCTATCTCCGTCTATATTGTGGAGATACAGCAAACGTAACTTGCTAATCGGCCTTTTTTTCGTACCGGCCAGTGTACGTAACTTTGTTACGTACGCCGGCCGGTACTCTAGCGTAGCTATGATGTGCACATACGCACATCAAAACTAACAAGGAAATTATGCATGCAGAATGCGTAATTCCCCTGTCAGCCGTGGCCCAGGATCTGGGCCATTGTCTGGTAGAAAAGAGACGATCAGTGAACACTGCCGACATTTTAGTGCTATCGAAATTCAGAACATCGGACGGGCAATCTGCATCCATATATAGGGTTATACCATCATTTAAAATTAGTCCCAAAATTAGAAACTGCAGCTGAGTTGTTCATATTTTTGGGGGGTTATTTTTCCGTTAAAAACAGGGAAAGTAAAACTTTGACACAATTGTTATATTGCTCATCTAACTTTCTCACAAAGGGTCTAGTATGAAATGTTGACGGTCAAAATGTAGACAGATCAAAATGTCGACAGTTGAGTATTATGTTAGTATTTGTTTGTAACATCTGTAAGCTTGTGTGTAAAACACATCTGAAATGTAATAATGTATATAATATGTAGTACTAACATAAGACTAGATCCAGACCCCTGCACACTTTTACTCCTCTCTATCGGTAGTAATTCTGCACATTCTTATGTGTCCAGAAGCCTACCTTAACTTTTGTGCATTAATCTGTATCATTACGGACGCGGATCAATGCGTACCTGGCCTTCCCTGTCTCTTTACTTCAATGCCCATAGAGGCATGCGTTACCGAAGGGTCCACGAGTAACATCTGGTGCACACATGTGCAATGTTACTTGTTAGGGGGACTTATGCGATCTGGCCCATATAGTACTCAACTGTTGATATTTTGACCTATCTACAATTTGACCTGTCAACATTTTGACTGTCGACATAACAACCGGCAAGGCTCCCAAGTAGCCTGTTTTGTTTTGTCTTTTTATTTGTTATTTGTTTAATGTTTTTGAAGTTTTGGGGTTTTGATGATTTTTTTTAGCATATTTAATAAATGGACTCCATGGTATAATATTATACACATGGGGCCTGATCCAGACCTATTCCCTGTTTTCCCTGTTGTGTAGGTTGTGCACATATGGCGGCGGAATGGCCGGTGGCCGTAACTATAGTTACGGCCGCTGGCTGTTACGAAAAGGGGGCTCCCCCCCATTACGCACGCTGTATCTCCACCGTCAAGGTGGAGATAGGCATGCAAATTAGGAAACGTGGCGGAGGAAGCCCCATAACGATCGTAGTAGTTAGGATAGGAATCTGGACACGTAAGATTTCCGCCCGCCAGCAGGGAGTGCACGGGGCGTACAGACCTCGAACAGCCGTAAGACGCCTGTAGGTCTGGATTAGGCCCTTGGTGCAAATGAGAAAGAAACATTTCTGATATGGCCTCCTGCAAGAAAGTCGAAATCACATAAACTGTATCATAAAATAATGTCTAAAATTAATTCATATAAATAGGGTTATAGCATAATTTAAAATAAGTCCCATTGTAAATTTTGATTTAGTTTATTTTTTTGTTTGTTTTATGGAGTTAAGGTTTGGGGGTTTTGATCATTTTTGTAACATATTTAATAAATAGCCCCCTTAGTATAAAATTCCGTGTTTGTTGCGTTAGAAAGAACCCTTTCCACTATTGCCTCCTACGAGAAAGACAAATGTGATCACATACTTAACCGCAGTTATTATGTACATGACTCCATGTTCAGATAAATGTAGCCAAATATTGGGCTTGGAGTAATAAGTCATAAAAAGAACTTGATACAGTAAGTAAACATATTCAGATGTCAGCAAGGAAGAGAAGCTGAGCTTTTATCTCAGTGTCAGAAATGTCAATTCATCTCAGAGGCAGCGTCTACCTTTCAACAAGGAATAGAAAAACGTTCAATTTGTGGAATGAGTCAGTGCTTGAGACCCAGTTTCACTGTCATAAAAAGAGAGATTGTCAGACAGGCTGGAAATAAAATCTAACACAGAATGATAAGTCCCTAAATAACAATGTCAAGGGTCCTCGTCCCCACATCAACATATCAGTATAACAACCTCACCAAACTGTATTTTGTTTTTATTTGGTTGACCCCGGCTGAACTATACAGTTGCTGCTTTTTTTTTCTTCCCTTTCCTTTAGTCATCTTTTTCGTGAAAGAAAACGAGTAAAAATATCAGTGACTGCTCAGTGCATACACAGTGACAATTATTTTTGACATATGCACAATTTGCAACAGCAGCTGATATGATGCCAACGCTGTATATTTAGCAGCGATATGCGTATCTTTGAATGTGGAAGAAAACCGCAATGACTCTATTTTCACATAAATCAATCAGATATTTTGACAAGTTATCATCATATTTTGCAAACCTCTGATTGGTCCATCTGGATATACCCGGATAAGTAGACCAGGTATACTCTTCAATGATCCTATTAGTTGTGGGGGTTGTATGCGAGTTATACATTCATTTGATTGACATTCATACACTTGACATTAGTCCGACAATATATGGATGTTGATATAAATAAACTGAACAGGGTTATTTTTCTGACAAATCTAAGGTTGATAGTGTTATTATATCAACCTTAGGGGTCTATTTGCAAAGATAATTTTCCTTCACATGAAAACGGGCATTATCGCAGGAAAATGAAGAATGTAAGTTTCCATGGCGACGTATGTATATAAAGCATCACCCTTTTCTTTTCAGAGTTCATTATATTTACAAAGCCTGGGAGCGGAGTTTTACACTAAGGGTTAAGTATTCCCGCAATCTACCCATATACCCTTCTAGCAGTTATTAGGGGGAGAAAAGGGGGGCATGTATGGGGAGACCACTGGAATAAAAAAAAAAAAATTTTTTTACATTTTTAACATAAAAATAAATATATACATTTAAAATATTAATAAATATAAAAAAAATTAAGAAAAAAGCAAAACTGACCTGCCCAGGAGACGTGTCCACCTCTGAAGATTTCAGAGTCCCGATATGAAGACACTGCTCATGTGCAGTGTTTTTCATAATGGGACTTGAAATTGTCAAAGTCCCGCAATGGAGTCTCTGCGCATGCAATAATTCGTAGGAACGAAATGTCCTGCGATGAGCACACAGATCACCGCGAGACCTCATAGTATAGGTTTAGATTTAGATTTAGTAAATGATATGAACAAAGCTGCGAGGAGAAGCCAGGTTGGATCAGCTTCATTCATTTAAAAATGAAATCATCAGTAAATAGAGCCCTTTGGGCCTGATTCAGAGATCATTAACAATAGTTCCGTGCGTATATTTAGGATCGGATCGATTTTGCATCAACTGCGCATGCGTAGTAATAGTGCAACGCCGTCTACGTTGAAGTTAGGGTCAGAAATGCCTTAAGGTCGGACTTGTGAATTGGTCGGAAACAATTGCGATCCTAAGTCCAGCAGAAATCTAGGAACCAAAGGATTTGCATAGAAATGGGCGGGGGGAGGCATTGAGATGAGGGAAAGTGGGCGCGATTACAGACTTAGGACCCTAAATATACCAACTATTGCACATAAGGTCGGAAGTGAGTGCAGCCAGATAGGGCAAGTCTATGGAGGTGGAAGTTTAGGTCCGGCCGGAGGTTGCGAGGGGAGTGACTGTTTATTCAGTGGAATGTAACCTGCTCCGACCTGCCACTTAGATGCGTATATTTGCGATCCCATCGCCGACGGATCTCTGAATCAGGCCCTTAGTGTTACTGACACTTAAAAGTCCTACACTAACACTAATAGTTACTGCAGCCTTAGCCTAACCACAGCCTAACCCTAATCGCAGTTTAACCCTAACTACAGCCTAACCTTAACCATAACTGCAGCCTAACCCTAAGATAAGAAGTATAGTTTTCACCCGTTCACATCACGTCAAATCCAAAAGTGTAGAATAGGAGTCACAGTCTCGAGTAAAGAATCATTGAGTGGGCTTCACTGTTGACCAGATATCCTTAGATCCATTTATGTCAGTTATGTTCCAGTTATGTCAAGCAGGCGTCCATTGGAAAATTAAGTGTCTGACACTTGACTGTAGCCCATTAGTTGCTATTTCTGTTTATAATGGAGCTGCATCCCTCAGTCATAAGCACTGGTACTACAAGACTCTAATGCTATAAGTAATGCAGTGCCAGGGACCTACGCTGGTGCTTTAATTGGGCTGGATCCATACATAAAGAAGAAATGTAGAATAGCGCCAAAAGTATACAAAACTACAGAGACTCCTTGAAAGTATTTGACATAAAAATTGACAATTTATTAAAATATCAAACACATGAAAAAATATATATCTATATAAATGATTGGTAGAAGCTAGCCACATGAAACTCCGCTAATGTTAGTGAAAAATAGTCTCCAATAGATTGAACCTGTAAATCGCCGCAGAGCGATAAAACGCGTAAGTGTCTGCTAACCACACGTCCACCGCTCCACGTCTCCTCCATTCTCCTGTTAGTGTTTTCAGTTCACCAGTGGTGCCCTGGTACATACAGCGAGTGTGTCTCCCGGCCGCCGAGGCTCCGTACATTATCCAAGAAGCCGGCTTCGTTAAGACTGCATTTGGTGACTCTGTGCTTGCTGGCCGGTTGTTTGCACCATTCAACAGGACGCCGGCGTGCTTTGCCACTAGCACCGGGACATCAGCCGTCTGGTCCTGCGTTGGTCCCGGGGGCCACTTGCTTCCTTTGCCAGACACACGTCCATTTTGCCGGGTGCAGAAGCCTCTCCATCTATTGCTCCGGGATATTGCAGATTCCCTCACGCCACAAGCCGGTACACGAGTAGATCTCTGTTTACATCGGTTAGCAGCTGCGAGTCAGTTCACGTGTTGTCTGTTTACATCAACCAGCTGCTACACCCAGCTCATGGAGCAAGCTGTCGAGACCACTGTATCCACTAACCAGCTTTTCTTCCAAAGGCACCATTCACCAATACAGAATTCACCTACCGTGAGTAATCTTCAACCACAGAGGAATAATATTGTGCCTATCAAACCACCATAATCAGGGTACCCTCTGCTATCACTATACGTTTTACAGGTTCAATCTATTGGAGACTATTTTTCACTAACATTAGTGGAGTTTCATGTGGCTAGCTTCTACCAATCATTTTTATATATATTTTTTCATGTGTTTGATATTTTAATAAATTGTCAATTTTTATGTCAAATACTTTCAAGGAGTCTCTGTAGTTTTGTATACTTTTGGCGCTATTCTACATTTCTTCTTTTTGATATTTCTTTTGTTGGGCTCCAGAACCAATGTAGAACAGCAGCCTTAAAGTATATTATATAGATACAATTGTATATTATCTCACATATACGTATAGCCTTAATTGTATACATATATATATATATATTTTTAGTTGTGATTCGAGGCGCAGATTTTTTCTGTTTGGATCCATACATATAATTTCTGTCAAAATGGATTACAAGAAAAAAACATTGGAAAAAGCCGCAAGCACTGACCCCACTAACAAGACACCTGTGCTCACTCATGTGGACAGACTTAGACAAGAATTTATGAAAGCAGGGTACACAGCCATTGTCTTCTCTATTGTGTTCTTTTCAAATGAGCTTTAGTATCTAAAATCTGCAATAGGACTTCAGCTTCAATGTATCATTATATCAACATCTAGGGCCAGATTAACTAAGCTGCGGGTTCGGAAAAGTGAAGATGTTGCCCATAGCAACCAATCAGATTCTAGCTCTCACTTTCCTATTACATACTAGAGAATGTCAGCTAGAATCTGATTGGTTGCTATGGGCAACATCTCCAGCTTAGTAAAGCTGGCCCCTAGAATTTAATCTTTTTGGACTGGATTCTACGCATGCTTAGTAACTATTTTCCACTATCTACATAACATTTCATTACGTAGATTGTTTACATGCGGTCTTTTAAGACAGAGTGTATGCAATCTACATAAGGAAATGTTACGTAGATAGCGTAAAAGAGTTACTATGCATGCGTAGTAGCTCAAAACGTAAAAGTACGCTCCTAACACGAAAAATTCGGGACTCAGAATCCGGCCCTTTGTTGCAAAGAAAAACCCCTCTAAATAGACAATGTATTATGGGCTTAAAGAAAGAGACAACATATAAGATTAGAAAGTTAAATAGCATCTGATTTATCTTAGGTATAAATTTACAAATCATAATCTCTATTTAAAGGCCCTGCACACACTTTTAATTTGATGTACACAGGGTGGGTTTCTGGTAGCCTGGAAACTCCCTTCTACCCCTAAGATTAGCAACTTTCTCTTAGATCATCACAAAAATTACAAGTCTCTTCTACACTTCAAAAATACTCTGACTCCTGGTTACAGAACTTCTCTTGGTTTCTCCAAGGCTGCATCTACTCTCTGGGATAAACTTCCTCACCCATTAACACTATCCTCTACTTTCCAATCTTCCAAACGTTTACCTAAAACTCACCTTCACTCAAATTCTTCAACCTTCTTAAGCTTTATGTACCATATTAACAACCACTTTGCTTTCCACTTTGCCTTTTTATTTCATCATTAACACAAACCCGCACACTCTCTCTTTCTATTCCAAAATTCCCTCATCTCTTCTACTAACACTGCTGTGTGACTGGACCAAACAGAGCAGCAAGCACTTTTACCCTACAACCTGGCTGGTCCATTTTTACGATATATAGCATTTGTCCTTATGTATCAATCCTGCTGTCCTATAGAGTCTAAGCTTGTGAGCAGGGTCCTCTTACCTACCCAGTCTGTTTGCCACTACCCAGTCTTGTTTATACTGATTGCTAAATTGTAAATGTTATCTGCTGGCACTATATAAAAACCTGTTAATAAATAACAAATTTAGAGAATTCTGCAGTTTTTAAACATGTCATTCATCTTCCAGCCACTAGAGGCCACCCACAACATCCTGTATACCAGTCTACTCTCTGTCTTTCCTCATATCTACCCACCGCAGTTGATAGTGACTAATCACTTGAAACGGCTTCTGTGTCTCAGTATGTGCTAAGCTCACATTAACCATCTGCCCACATTGTCAGAATAATAGTTGATACTAGAATAATACTTCCAAATTAAAGCTGTTAATTAACATTAATTAACATTAATTTGTTATTTAATGCTTCCTTGGTCACTAGTCTTCAGCTTAAGGAAAGATACAAGCATTTCTGGAGTTGATATGGGGAAGAGCATGCTGTACTCATAGGGCCAGATCCAGACCTAAGTGCTTGTTACGTTTCATCGCTTAGCGTATTTACGCTAGCGTAATTACTATACACTCCCCTAGGCACTCCCCTCGCTCGCACGTATTTTGGCCGTTTTATGCTTTCCAAACCCTACCTTAACTTTTCAAAGCGTAACTCCTGTGGGCCATAATGGCTGCATGTACTCACGCGCCTAAGCACGCACATACTGTACGGTTTAAATGCCTCACCCCGCTTCCGAAGAGTAGTTACGGGTGTCGTATGTCTGGCACGCCCCTTCGTGCGTAGTTACGATGATGATGCCTGCGCACAAGCGCAGTAAGTACTAATGGACGCTTTTACGCTAGTGGCTAGCGTATATATTCACTCACGTACGTAGTTCTAGATCTACCCCTACTGTATGTGTCAGCACATACATAAAAAGGAGGTTTAGGTCACAATATAGCTATACTGGGTTAAGCTAACCTGCCCAGCGTCAACGCACCTCCTGTAGATTAGTCCCTTGACTGAAGATTGAAATAAACAAATGAAATCAAATGTTGTTTTGAGTTTGCTTTTATATGCTTTATGACAAAGATAGCTTTAACTTTTTATACATTTACATGCAAACTGAAAAACAGAATTTCTATGTTGAACAGTTATGAACATAAGGTATTAAATGTAATACCCATTCTTATTTTATTCTTAGTCATATTTTTATTGAATTAGCCAGTTGCAGGGAAATAGCAGGTTTTAATCATTAACTAAAAACAGGACATAAACCTGAAAACATATTTCCATTAACGTATAGCCTAAGCTATGGTAAAGCTGTCTCATTACAAAATTAAATATGAATTAATATTAGATTAAATAAATTGCAACAAAACCCACAAATATTGTTGGCACACTCATGGAGTCAGTATTTATGTAAATTAGGTATTCTGATCCAGACCTAAACAGACTTTTGGGGAGCTGACCGTGGTGCTGAACACTTTATAAAGCTGCCCTCTGAGATAACTATGTGAGTTATTTTTGTTCACCACTTAGAAATGGCTGCAGGGAGGCTGTGATGGAGCTGACTGATCAGTGGCCACAGTCTCTGCTATAGCTCTGCCACAACACTCACAAACTGCTGTATATTGTCACATCATTGCTGTTATTATTGTTTTAATTTTGTTTTAATGTTGACATAATCGGTATGTCCACAGTGTAAATATGTCCACAGTAGTAATGTACACACTGTCAACATTACATTCAGAGTACTGGCTGTAAGTAAATAAGTAAATAAATTAAATAAACTTTTGGCTTTTTTCTTTACTTTTTTAAGCAATTTACACATTTACGCTGTCACCATTTTGGTGTGGACCGTGCAAGTATCAACATATTCAGAGTCTGGAAAATGAAAAAACATCTCTCTTGTGGACGCAACGATATCAATGCACATATCATCCTTCTGTAATAGCCACCCCGCCACTACAAAGTATAAGATGGAAGAGCAGAGGTCTTTAGTTGGTCAGAGCTGGTGGTGTGCTATGTCCATGCCCTGCTGGTTCCTGTCACTATGTCAGACTACCAGGAATATAATGTAGTGCATTAGGCTGTGTGCAGTCTCTGCCATCCTAGGAAGGGACATATGGAATCTACTGAAAAACTGATAAATGAGGTCCCTTATTATTTATCCCTTTCCTCTTAACTGGAGTGTAGGTGGGATTTCAAACCTTGTTGTCCCATAAGTCAGTTTGAGGGTGGGGCTGTCGTGATAACAGGTAACAGGGATTGGCGTGCATTATACTGAGTTAAACATATTCCTTGCAGAGTTTATGGAAGTGTAAATCCACCCATCACAACTGGGCGCACATGGAGAAAGCGGAACAGAGGTCAACGTGAGGATAAAACAAAGCTAACAGTGGAGTACAGTGGGGCCCAGATATAGCATCTAAGATGCATCTTTCGCCACAGTGGGGAAGCTAGAATGCAGCCCATTAATCATTAATCATTAAACCTTTGTTTCCATACTATTTAACAGCTACTAGCTTTCTGCAGATATCACACAATGGAGCTGACATCACCCATTTAACTCATAGGATGAGTTATACACTCATTTTGTAGGACATTGAATGGGTAACATCAGCTCCAGTGTCTGATCTCTGTAGGAAGCCAGTTGCTGCTAAATGGTAAGTAAACAAAGTTTTAATGATTTCTGAAGCCCCATTCAACTTTTTCCAGCAGATGGGTCTGCTCTGTATGGCAGACTTTTTTCCTGTTTGTGAGAGAGGTTTAACTAGGCACAACTGTTGACTAGAGTCCCTTCCATAATACATTTCATTTTCATCGAATGATCATTGCTATATTAAAAAAATAAAATAAAAGGAAAATGATCACATGATGAAATTGTTGAGACACGGTATAGAGATCAGCAATCACAAGACCGCTAACTACTCCCCTCACTCGAAAAGACTTTTAATGGCCGGGGTCTACAGTAAAATGTTTGATGCCTGCAAAAATAGTGCCTGTGACTGAAGACTAAATTAACAAGCGCAAACTTTACATTGTAATGCCAAAATACGTCCAGTGGCAATTGCAACCCAGCTCCACTTTCAGAAGGTGTTGGGAGTGTCATTCATTTTAAGTCTGGATGGTTTGCAATGTGTCCAGGATATGCAGCACAGGTGCACAGAATGGAAACTGCCCACAATCAGATCATAAAAATTAGAAAAGGGGTGAAAATTGCATCTCTGCATACCATTAATATAAGACATTAATTCATGTTAAAAAAATATATATATTCACAGAATTGCTGCTTTAAATAGCAAATGACTAAATGTATGCTCATTACATTGAATTATTCCCTTAATTGCTTCACCTTAAGCCATTTGTATTTTATGCAAATTCCTGACAAATTAGGGAAATACCTTTCACGCTATGTATTTTTAAACAGTAATTTATTGCAACTTAGTTGTATTTTAAAAATTGAAGCGACGTGTTGACCCTTACAGCAATACAGATCTTTGCCACGTTATTGTTGCTTAAATAGAACATTATAGTTATGCCTTGAAATTTGTAATGCAAAATTAATAAATTATGACCTCTTGCTAGTTTAAAATTTTACTAACTAAATTAATAGGACGAAGGGTAAACAAAATGAAAATAAGGGAAAAGGCATAGCAACTTTCACTAAGTAGATTATCGGTTCCAAAACTTGGATATGTGCAAAAAATTTAAAAATCACTCACTCCCCTGAAACCACACACTAGGGTTAATTTTTTTTAGCGACCAATTAACAACCAATTAACCTAATGCATGTTTTTTGGCATGTGGGAGGAAACCCATACAGACAGAACATGCAAACTCCACACAGAAAAGGCCCTGCATGAGAATTAAAGTTATGACCCCAGCACTGAGGCACAATAGATACTCACTGAGGGCTTTCATTCACCGATATGAAAAACTAATTTCTGAAATACATACAGCTGACAGATCATTTTCATCTGTCTCTGTCTTGGAAATCTACCTAATTAGAATTTTTTCTATAATGAATGGGTAAGCATTCTAAATTAATTTTATCAGACCTGCCGCACCAGACTCCAAGGGGAGTGTTAGGGTCAGGCTCACTATCCCTCCGGGATGTCCGATCATATCCTCTAGGGGAACTTTGGGACAACCATTGTCCCAGTTCATATACTTTTTTTTACAACCTTTAGTACAGAACACACCGAGTTTTATCAAAGACACTACCCATTTTCTTAAACGTTTGAAGGAAGCAGACCATTTGGCTGGCAACTGCATAAGGATAACTCTTGATGTAAGCAGCCTGTACACCTGCATCCCCCATGAGGAAGGGTTAGCAGCTGTCCAACAGGCCATTACCAACTCTCCGTCTTATGAAGGTCCCCCTGTGAACTTTTTGATGAATCTTATGGATTTCATTCTCAAACAGAACTACTTTCTCTTCCAGCATAAATTCTTTCTCCAACTCCAGGGCACGGCGATGGGGTCAAATATGGCTCCTTCCTATTCTAATCTTTTTATGTACAAGTATGAAAACACCTTTTTGATCAATGACCCTACATACTCTTGACACATCAAATTCTTTATTAGGTACATTGATGATCTTTTCTTCTTATGGTCTGGTACTTCTACAGAATTACAATGCTTTATTGAACATTTGAACTCTTTGGCTACCACCATCCAGTTTACTTTAACCTTTGACACAAACTTCATTAGTTTTTTGGATGTCATGATTAGAAAAACTTCTGAATGTTTTTCCACAGAATTGTATAGAAAGACCACTGATAGGAACACCCTACTCGGGGCAGAAAGTTTTCATCTCAGGCCTTTAAAGATGGGACTCCCCTTTTCCCAGCTACTACGAGTGGTACGAATCACCTCAGACCCATCGCTCCTTAAAGCCACCCTCCATGTGATGGGGAG
>WWET01004997.1:84940-106790 GCA_011038615.1 Limnodynastes dumerilii
TACATATATATAGTACAGGAGAGACAGCACTCATAATCTAAGGATACTTGCTCCTGTGCCCGAGGAGGAAAAGGTAAGACATGTGGCAAAAGAGCAACGGCACTGGGAGGCTTCAAGAAAAGGTATTTAATAAGAAATACGACGTTTCAATAACACGGAGGTTATTTTCATCAGGGATACAACAACAGAATGCAACAAATACAGAGTTATATATGAGTGAAAACACAACTCACCGCGAACCAGATCGCAGGACCACGAGGCACAAACAATCTGCGAGCCGCCCAACAGGCGCAGCGGAGATGACGTAACCCACACACACCTCCCATTGGCAGGGAGACAGGGACACTGCATGCCAAAGACTGAACAGCGATCACAGACATCTCTAAACGCTGAGCAGGCAGGGAGCAGAGGGACAGCATGCTCTCTAGGTCCTGTAAAGAGGAGGCAGACAATAAATAAAACAAATAATAAAGCCACAAAAACACCAAAGCAAATAATCAAATGAACCAATAAGTAAAAAATATATATAAAGCATAACAAAAAATTAACAAAAAAACTACAAAAAGCAATTTAACGGTAAATACTCATTTAAGCCCCGGGGAGAAACACAGTCCAAGGTGTGAATCCATTTGGACTCACAACGAAGTAAAGCCAGATCCCTATCATCACCCCGGCTCAGCGGGGGTACATGATCAATAATCATACATTTTAAATTCGATAGTAAATGATGATTAGCTATAAAATGCCTAGGGACAGGCTGGTCCGAGTTACCCGACAGAAGTGCAGTCCGTAAAGCGGACCTATGGAGATTCATTCTCTCCCTAAAGGTCCGTATTGTCTTCCCTACGTAAATTAGTCCACAGGGACAGCGCAGTAAATAAACGACAGATTTAGTCGTGCATGTCAAAACGTGTTTCAGTTTATACTTGAATCCACTCCACGGGTGAGAAAAGCTGGAACCAGTTTCCATCATTCTACATGTAGCACATTGGGGACATCTGTAACACCCTGGCTTACGTGTCATAAACGAGGTAGATGGCTTCAATGATAATGTGACATCAGCCTTAACAAGCCAGTCACGCAAATTGCGACCACGTGTGTGACATGGCATAATACGGGAGTTATTGAGAGAGGGCAGAGAGGTGTCAGACTGTATGATGGGCCATAAAGCCCTAACTGCTTTATTAATAAAAGGGCTAGCCATAGAAAAATGGGTAACCCATGTTATCCTTTGATCCTTATTCTTAACTGTCCGGGATGATAACAGTAGTTCACGAGGCTGTGCCACAGCCTTTGCTCTAGCAGTAGAGAGAACAAAAGAAGAATAACCTCTTTCCCGAAACTTCATTTCCATCTCATCCAGTTGAATGTCTCTGACAGAAATATCGCTGGTAATCTTACACACACAAAGAAACTGTGAATACGGAAGACCTCGTTTCAGTGGTAATGGGTGATGGCTAGATGATGATAATAAAGTGTTCCTAGCTGTCGGTTTAGAAAACGTGCTTGTGTGAATAAGGCCATCACATATGTTAATGCGAACATCCAGATAATCTATCTGTGAGAGACTCGAAGAAAAGGTAAATTTGATATCCATGTCCATCAAATTGACTTGAGTCATCAGATCTCCAAACTCAGATTGAGATCCAGATTGAATTCAGGAGTGGGGTCTTTAGGCAACTTGCGTTAGGTAGAAGCATCTTCCAATTGTCTGTACACTTCAGCTTTGTAATCATGAATATCCTGAAGCACAATCGCCCCACCCTTATCCGCTGGTCTGATGACAAGGGACTTATTGGCAGCTAGGTCTTTAAGAGCCTGTCGGTCAACTGGAGTTAGATTATGTCGCAAAGGAGGGAGGGCCTTTTTAGTCTTGTGCACTGCATCATCCAGAAGTCTGCAGAAACTCTTGATAGATGAATTATGAGTTTGCGGATCAAAAGAAGACTTGGTCCTCAATGCTCTTGGTAAAGAAAGAGATTCTCTATCAGTAACCTCCTTATCTTGGAAATATTCACGTAGTTTGAGTTGTCTATTTAAACGATAGTGGTCTATTTTCGATGGAACAAAGGACAATCCTTTAGAAAGAACCGATGATTCGGCAGGTGTAAGTAGATGGTGTGAAAGATTAAAAATCATGTCCGACGGGACCATGTGACTGCACCCTGTTGGATGCGTCTCCACTGGCCCCCTCTCCTTGTATATGCCCTCCTCTTTTTGGACGGCCTGGGGGTCTTGTGCCGGCCAGGGGTTTCTCTAAAAAAACAGCAGCAGATGTAGCAGAAGAAGTATCTGTATCAGATGATCCCGTGTGGTCCATGCTATTCTCTTCCATGTTATCAGTCTGTCTTTGGTACCTACGGCGACTTTGTCTGCGTCCACGGGGGGGCAATTGAGTACCAGACAACCAGGGATAGACCCTGTTCTCTTCATAGTCCTTGTTAACTTTATTAAGTTTCTCCTTCTTAAATTTAAGAAGGTCAGCTTTGAACTTGGCCGTCTGTAGCTGGAGTTTATCATACCAGTTGGTTGATGTATCCGCCAAAAGGGTTTCTTTATGAAGGGTCTCAAATGAGGCTATTTTTTCTTTGGTCTTATTAACTTCTCTAGTGCTTTCCTCTATTACCAGCAAGATCAAATCAAATGAGCACTTGTTTAGAACGGCAGCCCTCAACGACGACAAGTCTGGTTTGAAACGGCCTATAGTAGGCACACACACATACATACACAAACATACATACACCCAAAACATACAGGTACACGTATATATATATACATACACACACACATATATACACACACACACATATACATACGCACACATATGAAAGTCTACTTGGATCCAGGGATTTTTCTGTCTGATACCTCTCCTGAGCAGCTACACAGTCACACAGCCTGAAGGTCGTGATTGTGTGGTGTAGGTGAGCGAGGCCTCTCTCTTCTCCCCACACAGCTGCAGCAGTCACATGCTGTGAGCGTGGACACATTCAGTCTGTGAATATGGCCCAGGGCTACATAAGCACACAGACCACACTCACAGAATGTACACAGCCAGCCCCAGCGTTATGTGGCTAAAGCTGCTCTCTGGGAATTAGCACAGACTGGCTGTGTTTACTTTCTGTGAGTTGGAGGGTCTGACTCTCCCTGTCCTCTTCTCAGCATCAGTGCTGTCAGTGTCAGCACTGATGCTGAGAAGAGGACAGGGAGAGAAAGTGCTGTCTTTGTTAGGCCCCTCCCTTTCCCTCTCGGAGGCCCTGGTTCTAATAAATCTTGTGCTTACAACTGCTTGTGTATATACAGTACTTACATACAAAAAAGACAATAATTGCACACATGATAAGTGAGTACTAAACATTAAAAGGAACACAGTGGGATCATCCAGAGTTAGGAGTAAATGTGATTTATTTGTTACTTACAATATAATCCATTTCTTTGATGTCATCTAGGGGACACTGCGGCCTTATGATAAGGATGAGGTTCGTGGAGCTAGGAACTGGACAGTTAAAAAAACAAAAAAACTGTCTTGGAACTAAGCTCCTCACCTCTCCAACCCCCTTTGATTCAGTTTTGGATAACCAATCCTTAAAGGAAAGCAAAAGATAAGGAGACAAGGGGCTGGATCCAGACTTAAGAAGAAGCTTGGGTACTTCCTCATCTTTGCGACCCCCTGCTGGAGAGGCCGCTGGTTACGCTACTTACGTAAGAAGTGATGAGTGGCATTGATTGAAAAGAAGGAGAAGAATTGGAGAACTGAAGGTGTAGGAGGTGTGCTGACTGGGGAAGGTGGAAGGAGCAGCAGAACATAAAGTGATGGAAGTAAAGCATTAAACAAAAAAAACAAAAAAAGGAAGCTGTAACGGGAAGCAGGCGAAAGAACAGCTGAGTCAGTTGAAGTGCGTGTGAGTGACGAACAGACAGACAGACAGATGGAGGGAGAGAGGAGGCAGTGGTGTGCAGCTGAGAGACGGATCATGAGAGAGAGAGGTCGGAAAGGGCATATGGAAGCAGTGGTGCTGAGAGACGGATCATGAGAGAGAGAGAGAGGTCGGAAATGGCAGATGGAGGCAGTGGTGCTGAGAGACGGAGTGTGTGTTGGCGATATCGGGGGATGGGGTGGGGAAGCCGGAGGGAGGAAGAGGCTGTAAGGAGTAGTGACGGAGAGAAGTGCTGAAGGAGCCGGAAAAAGTCTGTGAAAAGAAAGAACAGAGAGTTGTCAGAGACGCTGGTAGTTGTGGAGGAGGAGGAGGAAACTGGTGACAGCTTTGGGGATAGTAACAAAGCATAAGAAGATGCCAGGAGACGGAGAGAAAGAAAGCGGCGTACAGTAGCAGTAGCGGCGTAGCAGATACGTAAGTTACGTAAGTGGGGGCCGCAAAGATGAGGAAGTACTGAAGGTCTGTATAGTATGTATGCTATGCATTATTGGACAATATTTGATAATGCACATTATAGTCTACAATTCTCTTCACAATTCTAAAGGCCAGATCTTCATTTTTTAATGACAGGTTATTTCTGTATGTCACATGGAAATCTGTCAGTATGTTCTGAGCATTCACAGTACATAGAATTCTGTGTTGAAGTCTACCTGTCCGATGCAATTATGTGTGAAATTCAGTCTCTGCACAGGTGCCGAACCCGCTCAACATGTGTAAGAAACATGAGGGGGAATATTATAAGGCTGGAGGGAGCAACTTTCCTCTCTTATTTTCAATCTCTGAATCAGGTCTTATGTCCAGATAGTAGCCCCTCTGTAACAGGGCAAGAACCCATTTGTCAGAGGTTTTAGCAGATGAACTTCCACCTTCCTTGTAGCAATATCAAAAAATTTCATGAACCAAGAAGGCTTTAGGTTCTTCATTATATGCAAAAAGTAGCAAGGTGATTCTCCCCCTTCGGTTTTCATAACCGGCTTATGACTGCCAAAGGGTTACCTTATCTTTAGGTTCGTAGTTAGCGAATTAGGAATGTTATTGGCTAACTGTGGCCAGATTTTCTCATTTAAATGGCTCCATCCACCCAATCTTCTTATCTTCGTTCTTAAGATTTCACGGCACCACCCTTCATTCTTAAGTCATTACAAGTCTTGAGGAAATAGGTTCGGTATGGTGATTCAGAGCTGCCCCATTCTTAATTCCTATGTAAATTGCTTATATTAAGGACAGGAGTCTCACTTGAGAATTTTTCTTCTTTCGAGCATAGGACAATGATAGAGATTTGGGGGCGCTTAAATACCTAACTTATAAGCAGCTTATATACACCTAGGGATCCACCAATCCCTACACAAAGAAGGACAAATTTGGAAAAAAAGGTGGTGAATATAAGCGCTGGGGGGTAAAAGGGTGTACAACTAACTAACAATATCATTAAAAATTAAAAATAAATAATAAAAATGGGTGCTATTTAAACTAAATTTGCTATATTAATAAAGAGTATTAACTATTAAAATAAACTGTGATAGTGATAAGATACCTATATTTGATATCCTTAAACAAAAATTATGAAAACACAAAGACGATCTATCTTCACTAGTAATAAATAATTTCTAACCTCTAAATTAAAGTGCCTAAGTGCTACAGTATTAGAACCATAAATTAATAAATTGACAGTAATATTCATAAACAATAGATGATATGTAGGGACAGATAGGGGACTGAATACCCTTTAGAGATAGGAATCTGCTACTGTCTCTTAACTAAAGTGCAACGTGTTAAGTAAAAAACAAGTGAGATAAAATAAAATACTATAACAAAAGGTGAAAAAAATAGTCGTCTGTAAAAAGAAACCTTAACAATGGCAATAATTTCAGTAAACGATTTAAAGTTCTTAATTGAAGTCCATAGGCAAGAAGAAATCCCGCAAATTATTAATAGATCTCCCGACTAGGTCTCTGAAAAAGGTCTTTCCACTGTTCCTTAAAAGATGACAAAAGGGAACGGACTCACAGTTTGGTGAAATGTCTATAAAGGATTCTTTTACTCCGGCCGAGGATCAAAGGACGCTGTTGTAGTCTCCACGTGCAGGCCAGTTGTTGTCCAGGAGACGCTGTAAACAGTTTCTCCTGCAGTGTCGGGAGGGGATCCCCTCCTCTCTGTTTTTTCTGACTCGCGCTCTGATAATTATAAGGTCCGGACACTCGGAAAAAGTGAATAAAATAAGTAACAATATTTTATTAAAGCTTTTAAATCATATAAACAAACAGTAAAACAAAAAAAAGGCCAGATAACACAGCTTAAACCCACCAGGTGAGCACTGCTCTCTGTAGATGTAAGTACCGGGGTAAATGATGACAGAGAATGACGGTGCTAGTAAACAGCTGGAGGATCAGACAGGATACTGGCGCGCAGAAAACACCCCTGCCGACCTTAATGACTGCATGTATGCAATCTACATAACGAAATGTTATGTAGATAGCATAAAATAGTTACTACGCATGCGTAGTAACTCTGCACCTAAAACTACACTCGTAAGAAGAAAAATTCTTAAGTGAGACTCTGGTCCAAAGTTATTACGCCTGTACAGTATATCCCTTCCTGAACATACACAAATAAAAAGCCGCATTTTCTTAACTGTGAATCAGGAGCTTAGTGTCTTGGGGCCTGATCCAGAGCTACGCTGTGCCGTTTTGCGTATTTACTGCCAACGTGGCTCCTATGCACTCCCCCGACACTCCCCCTGTGGCCGGCGTAATTGCACACTGTTACGCCGGTTGCAGTCTACCCTATCTTCAGCCGGCGTAACAGTGTGTAATTACGCCGGCCACATGATCGTAAAGGCCCTAACCCAGCCCTCCCCTCCTAATTTCCCTCCCTCCGCCTACCTTCCGTAACTACAGCAAAGTTAAGGAGCTACCCGCCCCTTCCTCCATAACTACGCTGTTACGGACGCCCAATCATGCACACAGATTAACACTGATTATGCCAGGCAACATCTGCCATTCTTTGACGGTGAAAATTACATGAGGGGTCGGGGGAAGCCCCGTATGGCCGCAGACCTAGTCGTAAAAGATAAGGCAGGAATCTGGGCACATAAGTGTACAGATATCCTACCGACAAGGGGGGTGCAAGGGGCGAGCACTCCCCGCTACGGGAGCTCAACTGTAGACCCCCACACGCACGTAAAGCGTACGGGGTGAGTATCTGGCCCTTCATCATCATTTTAATTCTTTTTACCCATTTCAAATAGGTATTCCCTAATCCACAAATACCAGAATGGGCAGATGACATAAATCTTCTCAGTCCAGATTTGCTCCTCCCTCTCCTACTTTAGTGGACAATTCTCCAGTGGAGGATGCCCCTTGCCAAATGCACACATTCTATTTCCTCTTTAAAGGACACAGCAAGAAAAATACACCACATATTGACAAAAAATTTGAAATTTCCAAACACGCTTGGATGCAACTCAAGCACAAAAAATTAGGGATCTCTCTAATAAAATTGATGATCTGAAAAATAGAAATAAATGCAAAAATTTGCACTTCTTTGGGATCCCAGAGAGAATTCAGGGATCACAGTTAATGGAGTATATCACCCAAAAAATCCTATTTGTCCTGGGTATCTTCTTGATAAGCATTGGTGCATGATCATCAACTGTGAGAATCCAAATTCTTTCTTCTTGGCGAAAGCCTATCCAATATTGGAGATGACCATGTTGATAACGTGAATCCTGAAATTCTTTGATATGATATTCCTCTCCAGTAGAACTTTGAATCTTGGGTGCCTTTTTAATCAGTGACTTAAAACAGTTAATAACAAGGTGCTTGAGTAAAGAAACATGAAATGTATCAGTAATTCAGAGATAAGTGTTAGGCACTGATGCCGATTACCTCTCTCCTGCTGCCTGGGTCCTGGTACCGCTGGTCTCCTCTGCCCTGCTCCGTCCGGGATCCCCGCTGCTTGCCGCGAACGGCATGTAAACGATCACCACGTGCAGCGCCGCCGCGTCTCTGCACGGGCGCGCGCTTCACTCCTGGTCACAGCTGACAGACGCACTCCCCTTTCCCAGGTCCCAGCCACTCGCAGCAGTGTTAAGGCAGCTCAGCCTATCAGGGGCTAGCTGCCTCTATATAGTTCCTCTCCCACATTCTTTCTCTGCCGGTTATAGCTCTGACTTTGCCAGTTCTGTGACCTGCTATTATTTGTGTGCCTAGTGCTTTGCTAGTGATCTGACCGTTGCCTGACCTTTTGCCTCTTCAATCCTTGCCTAGTTTTCCTCCTGTTTGTTCCTGCTTGTTCTCCCACCTTACTGTGTCCACCTTCCCTGGTTAACCTTATTTTCCCTGGAGTGCCTGTTTGTGTTTCCTCTTCGGAGATCCCGCCGTATGGGTGTTCGTGTGCAAGCCCTGGTTTCGTCTCGTCCGGGCCAATGACTTACCTTTTGTACGCTGTCCATTGTTCAGTGTTTCTTGTAGTTTGTTTCAGGTCGGTCCCTTCCGGCCTGGTCTGAAACCCGCTTACTCCAATTACCCCTCTCTCTCTTACGGGTGCTCTCTTTCTGTTTCATATTCTCCCTCCACGAGTCTGATTCAACGGGGCACGACCTGTTACTGGGGCGCAGCCAATTCCATCCTCACCATCAGTGGCCCTGGTGAAAACCACCTGGTAGCAAAGCTCCCGTGCCCCGGAAGTCGACTTCGTATTCTATCCTCTCTCGTCTCATGGCCACACCGGTCCTCGGCCCAGGTAATCCCGGTGTGCTGTAACTCACTCTTAACCTCTTCCTCACGGTCACACCGGTTCTTGACCCAGGTAATTCCGGTGTACAAGAACAATAAGATGGTAGTTCAAGTTTATAGGTGACTGGATTGATAACTTTAGTTATGTGAAAAAGGCTTATGAAACATGGTGCAAACGTCATAGAAGGTACCCTTAGGCAGGGCCAGCACAATGCACTCCATGGGGGGGGATCCAGCGCATCCAGACACCATGCTAGAAAGGTGCCACCATTCATCCCACTGCTTCTCAGAGCTGACATTTAGCCAAATCTGTGACAACTGTGAGAGCCAGCGCCATTCCTCAATACAGCGGCGCCAACTTGTGCTCTAGGTAGATGCTAGATTCAAGTGGGCTAAAGTCAACTGATCAGAGGGAGGAGACAGTGTTTCCTCCGTTTTCCTGTCCTGGGCACAGCAGTTTCATTATAATATTTATAAAAGAAGAAAAAAAATTATTTTTTGCAGGGGGGCGCCAGACATGCTAGCACCTGCCCTGCCCTTAAGCAAATATTCTTGGAGGAGAGCCAGACTTTATCCTCAGGATGAAGGCTTAGAACTGCCCAATGTTGGCGATCTGCTTGAATTTTTTAACGTTGAACCAGATTCAGAGGGGAGTGAAAATAATGTAATTATATGATGCAGGAAGAATACTTTGCTTTTGCTTATTGCACACAGATACAGAGCAGCTTCACTTTTACACTGGCATTGGCTTTTTCATTTAGACTTGGGCTAGGAAGCATCACCTCTCAACTCTAATACTGTTTGCCACAGATGAAATTAGACTCCCCTGAAATCAACATGGTACAGGTGTACCTTTCCTCTCTCTCTCTGAATTAGGGCTATTAGGAGGACTTAAGCTGAGATCTTCTAACTTTTTCCAGGATTCAGAAAATTACCTTAAAGCCTCCTCAGAAACTTAAACTTGAGAAGCAAGAAGAGGCGCAAAAGGTGATACCCTGAGATGACAACCATAAACTACCTTGAAAGGGGTAGTTTCCAAGGGTTCGTGGTAATGGTTATTATGAGCGAAGTCCGCCCAGGGAAGAAAGTCCAGCCAATTATCTTGAGAAGATGAAACATATAGGCAAATGATTGATTCTAGATCCTGGTTTACACGCTCAGTATATCCATTGATTTGAGGGTGGTAAGCTGTAGAAAACTTGAGTTTTAGTTGAAGGCTCCGACAAAAGGTATGCCAAAACTTAGTAGTGAATTGAACCCCTCGATCCAAAATAATCTCTTTAGGACATCTATGCAACCGAAAGATATCTCTAATATACAGTTGCGCCAGATGAAAGAACTTGAAGCGGAATGAAGAGCACCATCTTTGAAAATCTGTTTACGACCACCCAGATTGTATTATGTTTATTACTTGGAGGGAGATTTGTGATGAAGACCATTGAAAGACCATTGAAACTTGGATGAATGAGCCTACTAAAAGAGTTTTTTCCGAAGATGGCATGGAACAAAACTTTTAGCAGGAGATGGGTCTTTTTGTAGATTGTGTTGACACAATAATGTAATTAGTCTCTTTATCTACAGGTTCTTCCCTGGGAGTTAGGGAATGGAGCAGTTTCTTACAGTTCTTGGATCCAAGACAAAAATTAACGCAGGTTGAAATTTTCTTTAGAAAAAGCCACATGCATGCATTTGACCGTCAGAGAATTACCTGTTAATTTGTTTTCATTTACTCCATCATGGCAGCACCAGTATGGGTTAACCTCCCCTGATTGGAGCCTCACAGGAAAGAAAAGAAGACCCAGGGGTATATAAGCGTCACTTCCTCTTCCTCCTGAGTCTTCCAATTTCAAAAGCTCAAATAAAGCACAGTTAAGACATATGCACGACAAAAACATAATCAACTAAAAAACAACCACATATACCCTTCAGTTTCGGGGCGGGAAGTTGTTACTGCCATGATGGAGTAAATGAAAACAAATTAACAGGTAATAATCTGTTATTTCATTTGCCTCTACATGGCAGCACCAGTATGGGTATTACCTAAGCAGTGAAAACCCTGGGCTGGGCAATAAACTGAAATATAATACCTATCCGGTAATTCGCAAAATAATATAATATACACATCTATAAAAAAAAAATATATATATATATATATATATATATTGGTAGTTAACCAAAACATAATATAATATAATATACACATCTATAGTTTTTTTCAAATAGCTGAATTAAGTACACTTCTACCAAACTTCGCATCCGCTGAAGTCTGGGTATCTACTCTGTAATGTTTAACAAAAGTATGTCTAGATGCCCACCCCGCTGCCTTACAGATCTCCTCAACTGATGCAGATCCTCTCTCTGCCCAAGAAGCTGCAAGGAAACTAGTGGAGATACTGCGCACCCTTTTCTTACACCTTCTATAAGAATAAACAATTGCTTACTCTTCCTGAATTTAGAAGTAATGTCTAAGTACACTCTGAGGATTCTAACTAAGTCGAGCTTGTGAAGCCTCTCTTCTTTCCCATTCTTTGGGTTTGGACACAAGGATGGCAGAACTATTTCTCGATTAAGGTGAAACTCTGAAACCACTTTGGGAAGAAATTCTGGATTAGTACGTAATACTACTCGGTCAGGAAAGAAATTTATAAAAGGTTCTTCTGCCCATAGCGCTTGAAGTTCAGAGACTCTCCTAGCCGAAGTTATGGCTACAAGGAACACTGTCTTTAGAGTTAGGAATTTTAGAGAAATTTCTTCAGTTCCTTCAAAGGGTGGCGTTATAAGAGCATCAAGCACTAAATTAAGATCCCATGGTGCTACGGGAGAACGATACACTGGTCTAATCTTACTGACTGCTTGCACAAACCTTTTCACGTATTTATTACTGGCTAGTTGTATGTCCAATAATGCACTGAGTGCAGAAATCTGAACTTTAATGGAGGATGGTTTCAGACCTTTGTCCACGCCAGATTGTAAGAAGTCCAGTATAACCGGAGTATTACATGATTTCTTGTTATTTTCTCTTGACCAGTAAACACATTTTTGCCATATTTTATGGTAAATCTTTGATGTTGAATGCTTTCTTGCTCTAAGCAGTGTCTCCACCACTTTGGCCGAAAACCCCTGATTTTTTAAATATTTGGTTTCAGTAACCATGCCATCAATTTCCAATGATGATAGAGTGACCCTTGTTGTAACAGTGTTTCTGTTGGTTCTAGCCTTAGTGGTTTTTCTATCGCCAGACTCAAGACTCTGGCAAACCAAGGCCTTCTTGGCCAGAATGGCAGGATTGTTATTACCGTTGCTGTTTCCTTCTCCAATTTCGCTAGAAACTTCGGAATCAGCGGTACTGGGGGAAAAGCGTAGGACAGCTTGACATACCACCTTTGGGACAATGCATCTACTCCTTCTGACCACTGGTCCTGGTACCTTGAAAAGTACCTGCATACTTTGGTGTTCTTGTTGGTCGCTAGGAGATCTATTTCCGGATGTCACCATTTGTGGGTTATTACTCTATACTCAAAGCAGACCCCACACTCAAATTCAATAATGAACTCAAAACCATTTTGGACGTAGCACTTAAAGAAGGCATCTTGAACAAAAAAGAACATAAGTTCCTATTTATTCCTCACCCCAGACTCCCAGTATTCTACCATCTGGCGAAAATACACAAGAGTTTAGAAAACCCCCCAGGACGCCCCATCGTCTCAGGCATCGGCAGCCTTACTACAAACCTATCAGCCTATGTGGATCGTTTCCTTCAGCCTCTTGTGAAAACACAAAGGAGCTATCTCAGGGACACCACCGACATCCTCCGGATTCTAGAAGACATCAGATGGGAGGATAACTTCACACTAATGACTAGTGACATTTCCTCACTCTATTCGGTCATCGACCACGAAGAAAGCTCAAAAGCCATCAAGAAATGCCTAAGAGAGGAATCTAACCTACCAGAGAAGCAACAGGATTTTATTTTGACGGCCATACAATTCATCCTTACCCACAACCACTTTTTCTTCAACAACACACACTACGGACAGATTCGCGGTACCGCGATGGGGACGAAGTTCGCTCCCAGCTACGCGAATCTGTTCGTAGCACAGTGGGAGAATGATGTGATTTGGTCTACGTCAAACCCATTTAGAGAGCATATCAAGGTCTGGAAACGCTATATAGACGACATTTTCTGTATATGGACAGGCAACGAGGACTCCTTCTCTAAGTTCAATGATTACCTCAACGACAACCTTCTCAACTTGAGTTTCAACACTGAGACCAGCAAAAGTAAGGTCATCTTCCTAGACCTGGAAATCAGGAGAAAAACTTTCCACTATCACCCATATCAAAACTGTTGACACCAACACTTTTATTCCTGCCACAAGCAATCACCACCAACAATGGCTATCTAATATCCCAGGGGGACAATTTAAAAGGATAAGACGTAATTGCTCCAGAAGAGAGGATTACGATGCACAAGCCCTGGAACTAAAAACCCGCTTCCTCGAGAGGAAATATGACACTAATCTTGTCAACACCGAACTAGAAAAGAACAGGAACATAGACAGAAACCAACTTCTTATGGACACACACGTACACCTGAAGTATTACCTGTATATAGCTTACTATACACACACACATACACCTGAAGTATTACCTGTATATAGCTTACTATACACACATATACACCTGAAGTATTACCTGTATATAGCTTACTATACACACACATACACCTGAAGTATTACCTGTATATAGCTTACTATACACACACATACACCTGTACTGTTACCTGTATATAGCTTTCTATACACACACATACACCTGTACTGTTACCTGTATATAGCTTTGTATACACACACATACACCTGTACTGTTACCTGTATATAGCTTTCTATACACACACACATACACCTGTACTGTTACCTGTATATAGCTTTCTATACACACACACTCACCAGCACTGTAACTAGTATATAGCTTTCTATATACACACATACACCTGAACTGTCACCTATATATAGCTTTCTATATACACATACAACTGAACTGTTACCTGTATATAGCTTTCTATATACACACACAAGTGAAAGTGTTGTTTTCCTAGCTAACCTTGCAATAGCTGCGTCAACATGAGGAGGATTCTCCCACTTCTTGGTGTCTTCCTCCTTGAAAGGGTATAACTTGGACAATTTTTGAGAAACCGGAAGCCTCTTATCCGGGCACTTCCATTCCTCTTCAATAATATTCTTAAGTGTAGGAGACAACGGGAACACTCTGGATTTCTTTTTACCCTCTTGAAACAATACATCTTGTGATTTGGCTTCCCCCGGAGGGTCCTCCAGATTCAAATCTTTGTGTATCAATTTAAGCAGGCTGTAGACAAGATCTTGATTAAAATCTGCTTCCGCTAGTTATTGTAAAGACCCCCATCTGACTCATCTGAAGGGAGCATTTGTACCTCAGGTTCTGAATCTTCTGACCTATCACTACGTGCCGACCTAGGCCTTTTGACGCTGAAATTTTTTAAATCTTCTTTAGACACAAAAAATTTTTTTCATAAATTTTATAAGGTCAGCATATTGTGGTGGTGGTTGTTGCTGTTGAGAAGTTTTACATTTGTCACATGCTAAACCAGTATTATTTTCAGACAAGGGGGTCTCACACACATTTACACATATTACACATTTAGCAAGATGAGATTTCTTGTGTTTAGGTTTGTCCACAGATTTTACAGACTTGCTGGACTCAGACCTAAAGAAAAACACACTGTCTAACTACAAAACCAAAATAAGCTAAGAATGAATAAAAAACATCAGATGAGGAGCTTACCCAGACTTATGAGCTCTCTTTTCTGCCATGCTGCCGTTTTTCTCCATTAAGGAATCAGCTGCTTGCTGTGAGCCATGAGGGACTTTTAAACAGTATCCTGGCGCCTAATAGTGACGTCACGCCGCCTTTAAAAAGCGGGCTACAAGAAAATGGCCGCCGTAAGGCTGCCACATGCTGCTGAGCCACCACAGACGTCGCTGCCAACCCGGCCTACAGCTTCAGCGCTTGTGAGAACAGAGGCGCTGCGGAGGCCGGCTTCCACCTCCGGATCCCAGATGTCAGGGCTCGGCACTGACGGGGGAATACAGGTAAGCTCCTAAATAAAAAGTAACCTACTCTGCCTGGCTCCACACAAGGAAAGAAAAAAAGACTCAGGAGGAAGAGGAAGTGACGCTTATATACCCCTGGGTCTTCTTTTCTTTCCTGTGAGGCTCCAATCAGAGGAGGTTGACCCATACTGGTGCTGCCATGTGGAGGCAAATGAAATCATGTTTTCGTAATTACTGTGCATGCACACCATAGTAAATACACTCCATAACGTAGCGTAAATGTGAACGTATGGGTCATTCACGTATTTGTCGCGTAAATCCGTACATGTGGGCATGCCAATTTTACGTGAGTCAAAATTACGTCAGCAATACGCTATGTAGGCGGGGGGTTGTATTTAAAGTGTACAGTATGGGCGTGCTTAGCTGCCTAAATACGTGTTGCACTTCCGTACGTGTGCGGATGACATCGGTTACGTGGGCAAAAGTTAAGGTAGGGCTTTGAAAGCAGAACTCGGACAACATACGTACATTCAAGAGGTGTGCCTAGGGGAGTGTATAGAGGTACGCACGCGTAAATACGCTACGCTAGTAAACGGATTGCAAGAGGAGTTCTGGACCTACCCCAATATCATTAAGACCCCTGTAGTCATTGCAAGGCCTGAGACCACCATCTTTTTCTTTACAAAAAGAAACGCTGCACCTGCTGGAAAGGTAGATGGACGTATAAAACCCTGTGCCAAATTTTCCTTAATATATTCAGACATGGCCTTGGTTTCAGGAAGGGATAAGTCCTCCTGCAAGGTGGTGTGGTTCTCAGAATCAGATTGGGCAGTCCCAAGGTCTGTGTAGTGGTAAGGTCTTAGCAGCCTTGTGGCTGAAAACATCTTGAAATTCAGAGTACTATGGAGGAATTGCTGTTATTTCAGGTTTTGCAACTTCACGTTGAGGTATCACTTGAAATAGACAATTGAAACATGGTGACCCCCAACTGAGAATCTGAAAGTTTCCCAATCATAGTGGGGATTGTGTAGTTGTTACCAGGGTAAGCCAAGAATTATTGGAAAACTGGTTTCAGAAAAAATTAAGAAACTAAGAGTCTCTGAATGCAAAGCTTCAATCTTTAATTTTATTGGTGCTGTATGGTGTGTTATGGTCCCACCAGGAATGTGACTGCAGTCCACAGCAGTGCGAAAAGTGGGAGTTGACACAACCTCCGTAGGAATCTTCAGTCTCCTGAAGGTTTGTGCTGAGATGAAATTCCTTGCTGCACCTGAATCCAGAAAGGCAGTGAACTCAGTGGACTTGGACCCATGAACCAAGGTTACTTGAAAGGTACATTATCTTTTATTTAGGAGCAAGCTGGCACTCCTAACCTGACCTCCTCTGCATCAGTTAGCAGCGGTCATTTCCTGGCCGCTTGCAACAAGTCTGCTGAAAATGACTGATAATGCCACAATAAAAACAAAGATTCTCCTTAAGTCTCTGCTGCTGTTCTTGAGGGGTTAATCCAAAGAAGTGACAGATAGTTTAGGATGAGTCAGATTGAAGGACTTGGAATCTGAACCTCCTTTCTCTCAGAATTCCTTTCCCGGAAACAGATATCAATATGAATACTCGTAGAAATAATCTCGGGATGAGCGTGATCCTTGATCCTGTCCACCAATTCCTGCCAAAATACTGCCAATAGAGCATCCTCACTCCAGGACGGTTCTGAAAACAGTGTGCGAAACTGTACCACATACTGACCTACGATGAGATCTTTCCGTACGACTGCTTATCCTCCCATGTGTGGGAGCCCTCTTCCACACTGTACATTTTGCATGCTTCCCCCATCCATTTTAGCAGGGAAGCACAGACCATTTGTGAGCAAATGGGTCATACGGAATAATAGTTTACTCATTTCACTTGGGCTTATTTAACCCATGGTTCACCTTATTGTAACTGTGATTCCATATGTGCTTTAAATTTGAACGAATTGCATAGATGTATGTGTTAATTAAGTGTAATGGGTACAGGGTGCTTAACAGATGCTTTGTTTGTTAAAATTCTTATAGTTAATTTCTTATATTATGATACATCCAAGACAAATATTAGAAACAAAATACATGCTGGTTTAGAGAACAGATATACAAACAACCACTGACAAACGGTTCTACATGTGTGCATTCATTTTTGACTTGTTTTTGATTTGCATGCTTTGGGATTAAAAAAACATTTATATAATTTATGTTGAATGTTGAGATGTATTATATTGTTTAATTTGATAAAAAAAATATATTTTTCCATTACATAAAATTGCTTCTTCGTGAATTTATTATTACAGTAAGAGAAGCAAAAAGGAAAAAAAAGCAAAGAAAAGAAGGTGTATGACTAATATAATCAAGATATTCATGTAATTAGAAAAAAAATACTTCTGCATATGAGAGTGTAAATATGCTTTTTCACATTGTTTCATGCTATCCTGATGAATGACGTATGGTATGCACAACGTGTTACGTGTTTGAGCATAATTGCAATCTTATCCAGGACTGAAATATCTATGAGAAATGGCTGAATGTGGGTACGAAGTACATGCATTATATTTGTTTGACGTAGTAACTTCACGTTTTGCATTCAAATTGCGTGCAGATCTAGATTTGCCCCACAGTGCGCTGCCAAAGTTAGCACATGTATTGGATTGGAACAACTAAATGCAGCTTTTCTGATTTTACAGGAAAATATATTTTGGCAGCGTGAAATCAAAGACTAATGTGAACAATACATCAATAATGCAGTAGATGAAAGTATAGCACCAGCTCCTAGCGGAGGGAGTCACTGCCGCTAATTTGGTTTTTTAGTAGTAGAGAAAACCAAAAGCTAATTGTCTCTATTTTGAAAATACCACCATTTTCTGAAAAATGTTTTATGCATAGGTAAGTATGCTAATCGGCATTCATTCTTCAAAAACATTGCCAAAAACCTGTCGCACCTACCACAGATCTGCTGCACTGACCGGAGAGGTGAGTAAGTTTTAGGGTCAGGCTGCAGGGAAGGAAGTCTTAGGGTCAGGCTGCAGGGAAGGGAGAGTTAGGGTAAGGATTAGGGTAAGGCTTGAGGTTAAATTCATACTCACCATTCGCAGCAATATCTTCTGTCTTCTGTGGATCGATTGCATTGCCTCTGCGAGGCAAAAACAATAAATTTCCCAGCCAGGTCACATCTGGCTGAGAGAGAAAGTCCCTTTCGTAAAAGGGCAGTTTGCAGTGGTGACCCACATAAAGCTCCTAGCCATAAACAACAGGTTAGCAAATGTAAAATCCCCCCTAAATAGGATTGTATGTTAATAAGGAGGAGAGGTGCTGCCAGGGGCGTAACTAGAAAAATCTGGGCCCCACAACAGAATTTTGACCTTCAAAACAGCAGATATTTTTCTGTACCCTTCCCCAGATTTGTGCCTCGAGACAATCCTGTCTCGGAGTTCTACAGACAATTCCTTTGACTTCATGGTTGGTTTGTGCTCTGATATGCACTGTCAAGTGTGGGACCTCATATAGACAGGTGTGTGCTTTTCCAAATCGTGTTCAATCAACAGAATATACCACAAGTGGACTCGAATTAAACTGTAGGAACATCTCAAGGACGATCAGTGGAAACAGGATGCACCTGAGCTCAATTTTGAGCTTCATGGCAAAGGCTGTGCATACTTATGTACATGTGATTTCTTAGTTTTTTATTTTTAATAAATTTGCAAAAATCTCCCAAAAACTTTTTTAATGTTGTCATTATGGAGTTATCATGGATGGATTTGGGCGGGTATCTGCTCTGGGTTCCCGGGGACGTGATAGTGGTGATTCAGCGAGGTAGCGGAAACTTGGAGCCTTAATATAGGTTTTGATCATGAGTCAGTGGGCAAAGGAATTCAAGCTTGATGTGGCTTGGACCAGGACTGGAACTAGAGCAAGACTTGACTGAACCTGGACTGGCCAGGAGTATAACTGGAACAAGGCTTGACTGAACCTGGGCTGAGCCAGGAGTGGAACTGGAGGCAAGACTTGACTTGGGGTGGACCAGGTGGCTTGAACTGGAACAGAATTAGACTTGACCAGGGCTAGACCATGTGGCATGAACTGGAATGGGATTTAGACTTGACTTGGGCTGCCCCAGGTGGCTTGAACTAGAACAGGATTGACAGTCTGCAGATAGCTGAGGTCTTGAGGCTAGAGCAATACTCTGCAGGCTGTTGAACAAGATGAACAGTCTGTAACAGCAAAGGTCTTGAAGCTGGAGCAATACTCAGCAGGCTGTTGAACAAGATAGACAGTTTGTAACAGCAGAGGTCTTGAAGATGGAGCAATATACTGCAGTCTGTTCTCTGCTGGCAATCAGGCTGATTGGTGCAGCTGAGCAGGCAGGTTGCAAGAATAAGAGTTCTCACAAGAAGCAAGACAGGAACAAGGCACCCTGAGTGAACAAGTTGTTCTGGCACTGAGGACTCAGTGACCTGGGTTTAAATAGAGCGTCCCTGACCTGGATTGGACAGATAGATCATGTGCTTCTTCTGGCTTGCTGCTGCAGATCATGTGCTTCTCCTAGCTTGCTTCTGGTTGGTTGCTGTGCACAGATCCAAGATGGCAGTGCCCATGCACTGGAGGACAGCAGCGTTTGATACCAGCAATATACAGGGAAGCATGCGGTGGACATCATGGATGGTGCTGCCACTACTGAGAATGGCATCTCCCTGGAGGCAGAGAGCGGGCACACCTTGACGTGGTAAGTCCTGCGTGGTATATATCCAAAACCAACACTCCACAGATAAATCAATCAATCTAGCTAGCTATCTCTGGAGTGCTGGCTTTGGATATATACCAATTATATATATATATATTATAAGGGCACGGTCGTGACCTAATATTAAAGGTTGACTATAATAAACAGCATTCAGCCATTCACTTTTGGTCAGAGGGGGGGCATGGTGTTTGAGGGACTATAGCTCAGAAAATATTTTACGCATTAAGACATGGTTGCCGAGTCTCCCGGAATTTGGCCCGTTCTCCCGGGAGTCTGCAAACCTCCCGGAAGCCCGGCAGATAAAAAATTACATGTTTTAGCCCTCCCACCAGCGCTACGTTAGAGTTATTGTGGTTGATTAACGGGGGCAGGGCTTAATGCCGCGATTTTGCATAAATCGCGTCATTAGGCCCCGCCTCCCGTTGTAGTCAAACGCTCCCTTCCGGGTTCTCCCGGAGGGATGCTCTCAATTGTCGGCAACCCTGCATTAAGATTACATTTTCACCAGTCTGTGGAGAATTGTCTCCTGGTACTGCATGCCAAAATTTATAGTGAAATATTTAAAAATAAAAAAACGGGAACAGGTTAAAGTGGAAATTGTTGCTGTTTTTTTCTACTTCCTGTTTTAATAATCCATATTACATTAACATTTGATTGGGAAGGCAGCCGCATAACTCTAAGCTAATATAAGCTAATGTGCCAGGGGAGTGCCTTTGGGGGGTCATATTTCAGAGAAAATTACAGTTTCTTTACAATTTAGGAAAATGTGCCAATTATAGAGATAGGAAATGTCACAAACCTCATAACATTGAGCATGTCAAGTAAGAGCTCTCTGCACTGACACTGACACTGCCTTCACATGAGAGGAGAAACATGGCCGACTTCTCTCGCACAGAGATTTTCCTCTGTGTGCTGGAGAAGTCAGCTATGTTGCCTCCTCCTGGTGGGTGTTTTGGGGTAGAGGGGGGGGGGCACACAACGAAATTCTAAAATTTAATTTGCTGTAATTAAAGAGTTATATTACCGAGGGACCTGTGAGGAAACTCCTGCCCCCGCATGTCTTAATTTATTCACTGCTCGAGCTTGGGGGCGGGAGATTTGAATGTGCAGCCTTTAAGCATTGCAGTGCTCCATACACTGCATCAATCCCATCAATACACAGGTAATGTGACAAAAAATATTAAATAGCTCACTCTTGTGCAGCGTATATGCATGAAATCCCTATGTAATAATAACCCCTGCTACCCATGCTAAAACATGGTTGCCGACTTTTGGCAGCTTCTCTCCGGGAGATCCCGGAGAGAAGCTAACCATGCATATAGGGGGCGGGGCTTAATGACGTGGTTTATGCAAATCGCGTCATTAGGCTCCGCCCCTGGCTCATACTGACCCGTTTTTACTTGTAATAGGGGTCGGGACGGGGCTTGATGCCGCAGATTGCGTCATCAAGTCCCTTCCTGTGCCTAGCAACACTAGTATACTAGTGTTGCTAGGCAGGGGGCCAGGACTTGAGGCCGTGGTTTCAGTGAAACCACGGGCCTCAAGTCATTTGCGGGAGATTTGCTGGCTCTCACGGGTTACCGGGAGTACTGCCTGAATTTCGGGAGTCTCCCGGACATTCCGGGAGAGTCGGCAACCATGTGCTAAAACACAGACAGCAGCAGTGATGGACCAGAAGCTGACAGAGGAGACAGAAGTCACCTATTTATTGAATAGACTATCAGCGTCTGTCTCCTCAATAAGCCTACACTCCACTTGTCCACCAGGAAAGGATCTTAAAGCATCTGGAACCAACTACCTCATGACAAAGCTGAGAGTAGAGGCCCATAGCAGCAACAGCCAGTCCTCCGTGTAGTGTGTAATTGCTTGAAAAATCCCCAGCTCTCACACAGCCTGGACTGACACCACACTACACTTACTGCTACATCCTGCAGACAGCTTATCATATCCACAGACACATATCTCTGCTAGACGCTGTGATCTCTCATCCAGGCAGCTTACTGAGGAGACAGAGGCAGGGAAACACCATCCCCCGACATCCTGCCAGAGGAGAACCATGCCTCCACTTAAGCTGATCTGCCGGGACCTGCAGCTAACACATCACAGGACTGTAACTGTAAGTCTATCATTCCTCAATATTGTGTGCGCCCTCTGTACTATACTTCACACATACCCCTCCCCCACACACATACCCCTCCCCCACACTACACCAAACACCAGGGCCAGATTAAGGATGACACAGGCCTGGGGCTGAAAATGATCAAGGGCAGTGTTGCCAACTCTGAAACATAAAACAAGCAACCGAGACATTAAAAACAAG